>CAUJBT010000238.1:0-113450 GCA_963082735.1 Pocota personata | reverse complement strand
CCCAGCATCGGGCACCGTTTAGGATTGTAGTTCACGTTAATGTACTCTCAGAGTGGTGAGTATGTGCGGTGATGTAAGAATCTCAAACGGTCAGATATTGCACTTATACTGTCTCGTGCATATGTACAGTGAGTGGAGGAGGCAGTCGGTGTTTGGCTAAGCTTCTGTTGACATTGTGCGTGCGTTGTCGAGCCAGTAACAAGCGGGACAGTACAAGGATGTTAATAGTTTCTGGTCCAAGTACCTGAGCTCCAAAGTATCTGTCTTCAATAATGGGGCTTATCGCGATGAAATGAAACACGTCTGCTCGTTGCTTGAGGTTGCAAAGGTCGCAAATAATTGGAAGGTCCGGTCGATGGGGTATACAATTCAAGTTGCTCAGTTCGCCTCTCACTTTAAAGATTATGTTTATCATATCTGTTGTGCTACTAGTTAAAATATACGTTTTTTCCTGTAGATGGTAGTTCAGTTTACTGTAGTATTCCCTACTATAAGTGAAGACTCAGCTTCATTTAAAAATTTATTTTATAATTTATGGTCTAATTTATTCAGTAGGTGTACAATTTTTGTTTTGCGGATGTCGATGGCTCATTTTGCGGAATACTTAAAGCAAAGTAGCACTCAGTTCCTAAGTTTGCCACTCTTGTACACATTTACGTCCGTTCTGTAGCATGTGAGAAAGCACTATTCGCGGTAACCTTTCTTGATGCATTGCCATGATTTTTACCACATAATCTAGATTAAGCTTGAGGGTTTCCAAGAATAAGGGTGCTAGTCCTGTCTCAAGGTGGAGCATATAGTTGGGTGAGGTACTCGTGAATGTGAAATCTCGCCTGATAAAATGGCGGAGAAACTTGTCAATGGCTCCGTAAGAGCCCAATACTTGGAGAATGGAGGCTGCAGTGGCACGGAATACTTTTTGTTTGGTTGCATGCGTTATATTTTTATTTTCAATGCAAATTCTCCATACTGCACAAATCGCCTTTTAGCTTCTGTTAATTCCATTTGAATTTTCATGGTCATACTAAGGTTTGTTGTAATCAAGACCCCGAGATACTTATATACATATACGTCTTCTCGAACTATTTTAATTTCTTCACCTTAAAATTTTCAATGTTCTTTCCGTGAATACCAGCCTCCTCGTTCTCTAAAAATCATCAGCTTCGTCTTCGCTAGATTTACGGACAAGTTCCAAGTTCTGCAATAGTTTTTGAGCGGGTTAATCAATAATTGCATGGAGTCAATTGCATCTGCGAGGAAAACAATGTCATCGGCACATAATAGTGCTGTGATATTTCACCGGCTCAACTCAATTCCAAGCAAATTAGCAATGTTTTTGTTAATTGCGACATTTGGGACATTCATGTTTTAAGAGAGCTACTCTATACTCTATAGTGCGCTCACCTGTTGCCAACTTCATGAGTCGGTAAATTAAGCATGTAAACAATATTTGTATAGATAAATCTATTGTATTCGCAAATAATTCACAAAAACAATTTCGTTCCGTATGCAAATGTTAACTTGCTGATTGTACTAAACTGAGGAGAATTGTATTTTGTGTCGATTTTATCAAAAAAGCCACAATTGTAACGACTAGTACACCCCATATATACATATAGAGCAAATCTCGACAGGAATCTTGCATTATACGAAGAAATAAAAATTTCGCAAAATTTTGAATGTCTGAAGAAATACCAAGCGGGGGGAGTGTAGCGGTAAATTGTTTACGCTAAATTAAGAATTTGTATGCTTTCTTTGTAAACTTTAAGGCAGCGTTTGATACAGTGAACCGAAACGCATTATTTCATAAATTGTATAAAATGGGAACACTCGATGCGGAACAAGCAGGTTTCCGCTCTGGTTCCTCTCCTGTGTCAACCACATTAACACCCTGCTTATCATTATTGAGCAGTGCGTTGAATACCGGCGTTCGATAGTGTCAACAGACAGTTTATCTGGCTTGAATTGTGCAGGAGATGTACATACATGTTGGTAATTGGTAAGACCAAATGTACAATTAGTACCATTCAATTTTATTTTAATAAAGTTTTAAAAGATTCGTTAAGATTAAAGCGTAAGATTAAACAAGATTAACAAAATGAAATAATGATTTGTTCGGCTAAGTGGCAAACAGGAGACTGCGTTAGGTTTGCCCATCAGATTAAAAAAGAAGATGTTTTCGCTTTCAAAAGAAATAACGCAATTAACTGCACAATCAGTTGATCAATTAACTGCCCAACGTTATACTTCAGTGGAGGGCAACCTCTGTGCGTCATCCAACATTCGGCCATCCTTCTTTTCAACCGTCTCGATTGAATGCAGAGCCCCATGGCTTCATAAACTCCGCAACTGATGTCGTTGTTTTAGGTCCTTCACCATCACCAATTCGATCCAAGGAATAGCGATCTCTTCCATCAGAGCTGGTTACTTTATAGAAACAGAGTCTTTAACTTGTTACCGGGCCCGAATTGGGTCCGATTTATAGCAACAATGTCATTTAAAGAAAATAAATTTGCCTTTTTCTTCCTTAAGTTATATGATTTTCTCATTTCGTCCTGCACCTTATTGATTTGAGCTTTCGCTTCTGCCCTTAAATGATTTCTGCTTCTTTCGAACTCGGCTACCGTTTCCTCTTGAAGGGTCTCCAGCACCTTCACGTCTTCTTTTTGTCTCATCTTTACGCCCATAAGAACTTCAAAGGGTGACGTGTTTATAGAGCGTTAAAAAGTCGAATTCAAAACACTCTGAACTTTATGGACATGTTTATACCAATGATCGGGATTCTCATCGGAAACTTTTTTCAACATCGGAATGACAATTTGGTGTATCCTTTCCACTTGTCCGTTTGAACGGGGTACGCCGGTGGTTATAAGGTGGTGATTTATACTTTCGGAGTCACAGAATTCCTTAAACGCCTGTGAGGTAAACGCCGTTCCTCTGTCTGACACAATTGTTTTTGGATTTCCAAATACCGCGAATTTGGAAAATCCATCAATTACAGAAAAAATATATTTGTACTGCTTACTTGTCGCTATCATAGGTCCCAGGTGATCCACGTGGTAAACACAGAGAGGAACATCTCCCTTTTCAATAGAGTTCAACAAACCCTCTTTTTTACCACGTTTCCTTTCCGCTAGAATGCAGGGAACACAAGAGCTAACGCAGCGCATGACTTTTTCGTGTAAATTTTTTATGAAAAATTCTCGGGTGAGAATATTTCCATCTTCTTGGAACCTATGTGTCCATTTTCGTGAACCGTACGAATGACTTCAGGTTGTAAGGCATCAGGGACGACCAACAAATTTTCTCCTCTGATCTGCTTGTACAAAACGTCATTAACTACAATATACCCATCATAATCCGCCTGAGATTGTAGCGCCAACTTTATCGCCTTGATCGAATCATCTGCATCCTGACGATTCTTAATGAGTGTAGTTACAACTGGTTCGGCAAAAAAGACTGGGTGCCTTGAAAGTGCATCAACGTGTTTCACGCTTGTCCCACTCCGATGCTCTACAGTATACTCAAACATTGCCCATCTGGCAATTTTCGGTGACAAATCTTTTTTCTTCAACGTTTTTGTAAATGCATCGCAGTCCGTAACCAGTTTGAAGTTCGTTCCTAGCAAATAAACTCTGAATTTCGTTACAGCATTTATGACGGCTAGCACCTCAAGCTCGAAGCTGCAGTAATTCCTTTCAGCAGGTGATGTCTTCTTACTCATAAAATAAACAGGGTGAAGATTCTTTTCATAAATTTTCCGCTGCAACAAGACAGCACCAAATCCATCGATACTTGCGTCAGTATGCACTTCTGTTACTGAAACCGGATCGAAAATGCGTAGAACTGGGTTGGACGAGAGTAAACTTTTTAAATGAGCTACGGCTTGCTTTTGCTTTTGAAAAGTTACGTTTTTGAGCAGCAGATCTGTAAGAGGCTTGGCGATTAATGAATATCTTGGTATGAATTTCCTAAAAAATCCACTAAGTCCTAAAAAGCTTTGGATCTGCTTTAAATTAGGTGGTTCCGGAAAATGTTTTACAGCCAAAATCTTACCTGGAGATGGACGGATCTTACCATCTTCTACAACATGTCCAAGAAACTCCACACATCGTTTTAAGAATCTGCACTTTTTCCAATTTATCTCCAACCCTTTTTGCGCCACTGTCTCTAACACCATTTTCAACAGCAGCATGCCTTCTTCTTTGTTCTTGCTTGGAACGATCAGATCATCCATATACAAAATTACAACTTTTTGTACCACTAAATCCTTGAAAACGAGTATGAATCGTTGAAAACTTGCCGGTGAGTTACACATGCCAAAAGGAGTTCGCAGAAACTCGTATTGACCCCAGGAAGTCACAAGCGCCGTGAATTTTCTTGATTCTGCCGCCACAGGGGCATGGAAAAAACCATTGCGTAGGTTCAGAACTGAGAAAATAGACGCGCCTGATAGCTGGTCCAGTTGATCCTCAATTAGTGCCATAGGAAACCGACCTTTGACAATTTTTTTGTTTAGGCGTCTGTAATCAATGCAGACTCGCATGCCTCCGTCTTTTTTCCTAACCATCACCACAGGGCTAGCAAAGTCCGAATTACTAGGCACAATTATATTAGACGATATCCAATCGTTTACTTGTTTTTCCAATTCGGCACTCTCCTTTGGAGCCAAGCGACGGGGTCTTGAATACACCGGTGTGTCATCAGTTAATATTATTTTCGTCTGAATAGGTGTGTCAATATTCATTGGACAATAATTTTTTACCAGATTTATAATTTCCACTTTCTCGGAAGCGCTGAGTTCTCCATCTACATCATTTTCTTCTACGTATGACACGTTCATAATTTCCTGCACGTTGTCTGATGTCTGTTCAGGATCAAGATTCCATTTCGAAAATTTTAAGGCCTTCAGGACTCACCTCCATAACTGCGTTTGCCAAAAGTTCCTGTCCAATAATAATTCTAACATGCGACGAGCAATCTGGAATAATATAGAACATGCAATAAAATGATTCAGAATCAACTTGTACATGCAATTCAACACAACCAAGAGGAACAACTTCTTTCGCTCCAAGACCGACAAGAGTTTTTGAGGTCTTAAAAAGTTTTGGCTTTCCTATTACAGAATAAGCCTGCTCTGTAATAATATTCAACGCGCTTCCAGTGTCGATCAAGGCAGTAAAACTCTTACCGTTTATTGAAACTGTTTTCAGAAAATTGTTCTTGTCGCGGACCACACTAGTATGAACTTTTTGTTTTGTTACATCTGCACTCTTCTTTTCAGCGTTGGTTTCAGCTATTTTAGCTTCACACTTTGCAGCAAAGTGCCCGCGAACACCACACTTCCAGCATTTTCCACGCGCTCGATTATCATTCGCGTCATCTCCCTTTTTTTCTCCGTTGCCAGTCCCACCAGTACCGCGTTCCAACTTTCTCGAACTCCAGCTCGTCCCACCACGACTTGCAATTATTTGTTCATAACATTCTAATTTTCTCTTGTATTCTCTGAAATTTGAAGCACCATACAATACCATTTTAGTCACTTCATCGCCAGTAATTCCCTTGATGACATAATGAATAATTGAACCAGGATCTATCGCTATATTGCTCCCAATCCCCTGCATTGCATAAAAATATTGCTTGTACGTCTCCGTTGGTAATTTTTTCCGCTTTTGCATCATGGAATGAATTTCAGCAGCAGATTTTTGCTCTTGAAATTCCTCAAGAAGACGAATTTTTAGCACTGCCCACGATCGCACCCCATGCAACGAACAAGCAAAGTCTCTTGCTGAACCTCTTAGCAGCCGTTTTGCGTAAACTAGCATCTGTAATTTGCTCCATCCCAAAATGCTCCCCATTTCTTCAAACTCATTTGACCATCCTGAAATACTCAAATCGTCATCACCTGAGAATGACTGGACAGTTTCTTCAATGTCATGAAATGAAAAATTACCTCCGCATGTGGTTTGTGATGTCAAACGTGCCTGAGTCTCAACTTTAACGTGTGGTTCTCCATTTTGTGTATTCCTTGACTGTGAAGAAGATTCATCTGGTATTGTCCTATCTTCGCCTGCATCTTCCCCTGTGCTTGCATCACCAACAAAGCCAGCACCTGCATCCGATTTCTTCCTCTCACCATCAGATTCACCGTTGCCCACGTCGTCGTCCACCTCACCAAGTAAACCCTGTCGCAATCGTTTTAGTAGTACCCGCCTTGCACCATCTTGACTCAGATTATAGCTTTCCAATAGGCTTTTTATCTCCTGTGTTGTCAGCTCCATTGCCTTGTTCAGTATTTTGTTTTGGGCCTCCATTTCCATTTTATTCGCAGCAACACAATGCACCGAAAAAAGAACCAGGAAAAACACCCACAGCAAAATAGAGATAACAGCAAAGCACAGCCGCGACGACCACTTATCTAATCAGTTCTCTCTTTTTTTTTTTTTTTTTTTTTAATGCTATTTTTAATATAGGTTGAGCCCCCAAATGTTGGTAATTGAAAAGACCAAATGTACAATTAGTACCATTCAATTTTATTTTAATAAAGTTTTTGTTAAGATTAAAGCGTAAGATTAAACAAGATTAACAAAATGAAATAATGATTTGTTCGGCTAAGTGGCAAACAGGAGACTGCGTTAGGTTTGCCCATCAGATTAAAAAAGAAAATGTTTTCGCTTTCAAAAGAAATAACGCAATTAACTGCACAATCAATTGATCAATTAACTGCCCAACGTTATACTTCAGTGGAGGGCAACCTCTGTGCGTCACCCAACACACATATATAAATAAACTAGAATAAAGCTATTATCGAAGCAATCTATGATAGGTCTAAATGTTATGTTCTGCTTAAAGGAAAGTATGATGCCTATCAACGCTGAAAATATTGCGAGTCTGCGCTTCAAAATCTGGTCAGGGGAATAGAATATGCGCTTGATAGACATTGAGGGTGTCTTTGACAATGCGACTTTTTACAGCTTGTGCAGCTACGCCAGAAATCATAGCGTAAGAGAATCACTAGTGTTGTGGATCAAGGCAATGCTGGTGAACATAACATTGATTGTAGATGCAGATTGTGGCCGGTGTGTTATGGCAGGTGTAAACAGGAGCTGCCTGCAAGGTGGTGTTCTATCTCTACTGCTTTGGTGCATGCTGGTTGACTCTCTGTTGAACACACTTAATAGTTCTAACGTCTACGCTCAAGCATATGCAGATGATGTGGCCATTCTGTGCAGATGACCCTAGACGTAATGGACGATTGGTGCGCTAGGAATGGGTAATCACTTCTATGGATGAAGCATGTCAAGCTGAAGAATTCCAAAGCTCTGTCAGTCTTCTAGCAATGCAAAGGTGTTTTCAGAAAGACATGGGGCTTATCGCCAAGAATAGTCCTTTGGATCTACACGGCAATGATAAGATCCTTCCACTCATATGGAATAAGCTTTCATGTAAAAACGTTACAGCTGCTTTCACCGAACTCCAAAAACGATCTGTCTCGGCTGCTAGGGAGCTTTCTCCAGTACGCCTGGCTCTGCTCTGGACGTCTCGATGCTTAATATTTTTCACTCAGAGCCATCTTCAGTTTAAAAAGAAGTGGTTTCTGGCACGATTCGCACTGGAGTTTTGATGAGTTGGGCGACGATTATCCTACGACCCCTGTCTCATGGATATGTCGTCTAATGCAATGACACCCGAATTACGGCTGCGGTGCAAATTTTGAAGTCGACTTTCCTCGTGTTCACGGTTGACTTTGGCCAGAGTCTGAGCCATGAAAGGAATATAGTCGTACTTTCTCGAACGGCTCCAAAACTGGACAGGGATCTGGTGCTAGTGTATTCGTTGAATGCGACTATATTAGGCTTCACTTCTCACTGGGGAAACATACATCTGTCTTCCAGGCCGAATTATATGATATGTTATTCTATTGGCTGTGGACTATATTGTGAAGAGCATGTGGAAAGGCGAAGTATCTGCGTCTGTAGTGACAGTTAGCCTGCGCTTAAGGCGTTGCTCAATCCTTTAACCACTTCCAAAATAGCTCGAGAATGCAAAACATCTTTGAATTCGGTCGGAAGGAAGAATTCACAGAATCTTGTTTGAGTCCCAGGACACAAAGGGATAACAGGAAATGAGATCTCTGACGAGCTTGCTAGACAAGGCTCAGAAGGGAATTTCTCAGGACCTAAACCCACGTTGGGTTTGCCAGCGTCCTCGGTTAGAGCTTCAATTGACGGTTAGGTTTTCAATGAACACAATCGTAGGTGGCATGACTCTCCAGGATGTAGGCAGACTAAACGAATGATGGTCCCCGTCTGGTGTTCTTACGGGCCACTTCAACTTTGCCAAGCACCACCATGTGCTAGGTTTGAGCGCTACCCCTGTTTACGACACCTGTGGAGAGGGCGATGATACTGGGGAACACTTCCTATGTGATTGTCCTGCCTTTGCTTGGATCAGGTGGCAGATTTTCAGTGCTGATGTGGTGAGTGCTGATGACCTAAGCTCTTCATCACTGAAGCGCCTCCTCGACTTTTTACAAAAGACGATAAAATGGGGTTCTCTGCCTGGACAATGGACCTGTTTTGAGTCTGACAAAAAATACACAAGTACACTATATACATATTTACATTTCATGTACTTTCATTATGTTAATTATCGGTCAGTCATTAGCTGAACGTCAAAGTTGACTGATGCCTTTCATTTCCTTAAACTCGTTTTCGTTACATCGGGACAACATCTTTGGTTGAAATCCCTTTTGTTCAATCTTGGTATTCCGGGTGGTCCGTGATTGCATTTCCCATTTCTAATCAAATATTTTATAAAAAAATATTTACCCTTGCAAGTAAAAAGATGCAATTTCTATGCGAAGAAAATCTAACTTAAATTAATGCTGGTGGCTTCTTTCATTTGTTCCTTCACCCTTTTGACAAGTTTATACTTTCTCAAAGTTTTAATTGCACTTCTATTTTATTTTGTCTGACATTGCTTTTTGTGTGATCTTAAAAGCCGACACAATTGCGTACCTTTAAAAGCAACTGATAGCAAAGCAAATACTCTCGCAAGGCAGTCTTTTGTTTGTGTAAAAATCGAAGGTGTTTGCGGGCTTCATTTATAAATTGAGGAAACTGCACAAAAGTTTTCCTTTGTATTGAGGTGCTTCATACTAAGTTTATTTTGTGGAAAGCGTAGTTCATATTTCCTGCGTTCAAGTTTTTTTCTTGGTTTTTGAACGATTTTATGATTTAGGAACAGAAAGATTCTTAGAGGAGTGAGAGCTTTGTATATTCCAAGCGGTGAGAGCAGAAAAATATTTGATTTTCTTTTTTGGTGGAGGACACTCCTAAAGCCAATGCGGCCCTTACACCATGCAATATTATTGCACAGTACTCGATATTACGCAGTAATATTCCAGCAGTTCATTAAATAATGTACCTTCTAGTGGCAGAAAATTCCGAAAATCGTTGGGCTCACTCTCTACTAGCTCATTTAATAAATTTTCATGAGTAAACACATTTCTTTTTTTGTACCAATCTTTCATCCATCTGCGCTTTTTATTTCTTTCTTTGTTAAACAAACAGCAAGTGCAATGGCCACACAACAAACTTGACTATCACTCAACATGTTGTCTACACAAATATCAGCGGTCACGCAAAATATTGCACCGTCTGGGGCGCCTAGCCAATAATATTGTAATATGCGAGCTACGGATCGAGTAGATAAAACGCTATTCTGTGAGATTATTCCTTTATTTTCTAGTCTATAGAACAACTCAAGTTCACACTATACTGTTCTTCGCAAATTCTTTCCTTACAAGGTCTCTTTCTTTTCAAATCACTTTATCTCCTTTCAATTACTTAATTCACAACTCCAAACTAATTACTTCTTCTTATTACTATAAACTTTCAATTTATCACAAAATTACAACTTCGCTTATTACCACTTTTCCAATCTCTTCGTGCGGTTCAAAACTAACTGCCTTGCCTCGATCGCCATCTGTCCTTATATAGCAGCATTTCTGATAGCCAGAAACTTCTAGCAAATTCTTCGACCACTGGAACAAGAAAATTCTGATGTAATAATTCCAAGATGACAATAATTTCTTGCGGTTATAATTCTCTCTTAATTCCGTGACGTTGTCTTAGATATTATCCGTCTCTTATCGTGGACACGAACTGTGGGGACACTAACTGCAGACACGAACCTCGAATGAAAGGACACTTCGGAACGAAATTATGCCAGAATGAAAAGACACTTCGGAATGTGTTGCATAGTTGTTGGTGCGTAGTTATTATGCTACATTATGTTACAATATTGTGCAATATTTTGCACAAAAATATTGAGGGTCTAGGGACCGCTTAACAGACTTCAATTTTTATTTGATTAAATACAAACATGACGGAATGATGAAGAAAGTTTTTTTTTTTATTGAAGTGCATTCAGGTAGTAGCAAAAACTTTTGGTAATCACGAGGTTCGGTTCTTATTTCATTTAATAAATGTAGATGCCCATGTGTTATGCGTTTTTCAAACCATTCTTTTGTCCATTTTCGTTGTGACGGTTCTCTCTCGTCGCAAAATAAAAATCCGATGCATATGTATACTAAAAAATCGTCTTCTTTCAGCAACGAACCGATACAGAATAAACTGCAGGAAGGCAATAATATTTTGAAATAATATTGCATCGTATTAAGGACGACGCATTTTCACGCAATATTTTTGGCCAATATCTTGCGTGGTGTAAGGGCCGCTTAAGTGAGGATTTAGAGAAATAGACTAAAGGATATTTTGGTAGAAAACCTCTCTCAAAGGGTATTTATTTTTTAATAAAATGTATTCGATAAAGAAACAGATAACAGGATGTTCCAAATTGCAAGGATCAAATTCCACTAAACCGCTTAAAGCGATTAACAGTCCTCATAAATTCTTGTCCAACCATAAATATCACCAAGCAATGTCCTTTGAGCTCACTGCCACCGTTCTGATACCGTAATAGCTTCCTCGCAGACATTCACATAGCTTACACAAAAACGATTCTCATAAAATTTATAATTTCCTTTCGGCGTCACCTTTCCGCCTTTCTACTACTTTACTTCATAAAATGACTTGCACCATTGCCGACATTATCGTCATTGCAATATCTAGGATTGCACCACAAAAATTCCCTACGAGTAAGTACACCCCGTATACAGATGGGACTAGCCGATGAGGGGGCTTGTCCTTTCGCAGTAATTCTGGTGGAGGAACCTCATTGCTGACAACGTCGACGATGACGATGTCAAGGAATTTAATAGAATATTATCTACCTGCAGCAGTTGTAATTTACGGTTCGAAGGTGGGGATGATGACATGAGATTCAGAATCTAAATGTTCTTCTTTTGCAGTAGTTTGGGGTGGTACTGTGTCTATTATATGTGAAGTAGTGATGGTGGTAAGAGAAGTCTGTACCGCATTTTCATGATTTCAAGGGAATTCAATTACGGAATTTTCCTTTTTTTCCACTGTGGCTGTGGCCTGTGGCCAGACCGAAAAACAATGAATTTGGAAAAATTGTAGCCCGCAAAAGAAATGGACGGAGATTCATTTCTCCCAGTCGTGATTTTTTTTTTTAATATCCTAAATGGAATTTTGATTATAATGCGGAAGATACCAAACCGGTGGTAGAAAGAGTGTATGTTTTCCCAGCAGAAGGGGTGGTTTTTTGTATGGTTTGTTCCAATCGTATTATATGCGGTATAATAACTCGAAATGTGGAGAACTTTTCCAATAATTTTGTTATTATAGGATTCTTGACGTCTATGTAAGTTACAATCATGCATTTATAGATTTAGTCTCAATAAATTTAGTTTAACAGAAACGT
Organism: Pocota personata; assembly: GCA_963082735.1. Classification (NCBI taxonomy): domain Eukaryota; kingdom Metazoa; phylum Arthropoda; class Insecta; order Diptera; family Syrphidae; genus Pocota; species Pocota personata. The sequence continues at coordinate 101,597 of CAUJBT010000238.1, read as the reverse complement.
ACCGACATCATAATGTGATATGTACCTAATTTTTTTTTTTTTTGTTAATGAAGGTGATGGTGAAAATCTCAAAAGGCACAGTGGGGTTCAAAACCCAAAGTAGTGTGGGACTCTAACCGCACTAAAAACACCTGCCTGATCAAGACCAAGTGATCGACAAAAGATTTTGTTTTCAACGTTGACTCGGTGTTGAAAGGTATTATAATTTAAATACGGGCTCTCATAATTGTTAAAACAAGTTCATGATTATGATTAAGACTATATTTTTTAGTTTTTATTAAAAATATTCATAAAACGACGTGGACGTGTCTATTGGAGGTTTTCAAAAAATGTATATATTGCGTCTTCCTAGTTCAATATTTAAGGCACAAAAGTTGTGACATACACACCGACTAACATGTGATTGTGATTGGTATTTGCAATTCGATCAATCAATTGCTTGCAATCGATTTGCTTTGACGAATTCTTAAACCATAAAACGTAGTAAGAGGATTCGGTTCTTCGTTTTTTGGCAATGTGTACAATTCCACTGCTATTCTAGTTCGTGTTCTTTTTTATAGCAAGCAACTCGGTGCAAGGGTAAAGGTAATCTGCAACATGGCCCCATGCTCGTATATTTTTTTTTTTTTTTTTATAATTCGCGCGCGCCAAAAGGATTATGAATACCTTTATACTGTTACAGGGCACGGGCTTTTAAGGACAAGGGGAAGAGGAACAGAGGAGAAGCCTATGCACGTTGGCTTTAAATGTTTGAAGGTTGTAGTGATGGGGAAATACAGAGCTTGGTAGATCATTCCACATTCGTGTCGTTCGGCTTATAAACGAATCCCTATATTTAACAGTACGACCGAAGTTAGGATTTAGGGAAAACTGATGTGCACTCGAATCATGTCGCGTATTGCGGGTGAAATTTTGAAGGGGAGGAATGCAACTGGCTATTTCGCTGGAGCATTTTTTTGTAGAAAAAACGATAAAACAGGGAGAGACAGGAGACATTTCTCCGATGTTCTAATGAATGAATGGAATTCATAATGTCTCTATCACCTATAAGTTTTAACGCGCGATTTTGTACCCTATCAAGAATGTGCAGAACGGTCTTGGGTGCACCAGACCAGATATGGGCGTTATATTCCAGCTTAGGGCGGATGAATGCCTTATAAATTGAGGCCAGATCAGACGGGGTAAAATATTTCTTGCACCGTTTAAGGAATCCTAGACATTTTGCAGCATTTTTGGGGACCTCGAATATGTGATCATTCCATCGAAGATGGTTATTAATACACATACCGAGAATGGCAAGTTTTTCGGTTTCAATGATGCAAGTACCATCCATGGATAATGGTTGAGGGTTTTGCTCGTATATGGATGCCCCGTGTGGTTTAACGTGGGAGCAAGCTTGTTGGAAAAGATGCGGTTGTTTGAGAGGGCTTGCCTTCATTTGTACAGAACACCAGAGTACCAGTACATAAAATCCTATCCCGATGAGGTCCTATACAACAGGGCTAACCTAATAAGAGTGGATAATTTCGTTATCAAGCTGATTCGAAGGCACATTGCAAGAGCAATGAGCTCGACGAACAACCTGATCTCCGGGGCTTATTACCCCAATTATGAGTATTACGAGAGAGTGCGCCTTATCGGCTTTGTTCCCCCAGAGGCGTTCCTCTATTTGGATAAGAAGGGTCTGATCCAGGACAGATTGGCAGTGCCGCTAATCTTCCACGTTGCTCGGACAGCTGTGGATAGGCGACTCAACTACGACAGAGACGTTGCACACGGCAGTGTGGAGCGTCTCCGGTTTAGTAGGGCGGTATCGGGTCGCGATGTAGAGGACTTACAACGTCAGTACGGTCATTTCTGGTGGCTTGCCGAAAGAGAGGAAACTCCTTCGTCGTTTCCTCCTAATCCAGGGTAGCCTGTTTGATGTTAAAAGTTGGCTGTTCATGCCCATGGCCGACTTACATAGTTTCGGTAGTTTAGGTAGGTGTAGGTAATAATTGAAAAAAAAAAAAAATATCCAAGGCACTTGGATGAAAAAAAATAAAAAAAAAAAAAAAACACAAAAAACACAAAAAAAAAAAAACAGCACTCGATAAAAAAAAACAAAAAAAAAAAATTTACGTAGAAAATACGTAAGGTAGAATAAGATAGTCTAATTTAGAATAAGGTAGTTTAAGATTTATTTTAAGGTAGATTGTAAGTTTTATATATTGTATAAGAACATTAAAAAAAAAGTTCATATATTGCACTAAGTTTTTTCATCCGATTAAACATTTTTCTTAGTAGTAATAGCCAATAGAATAATAAAATAAGTAAATAAAGGATCTTAAGTTAGTTACGTCGAAAGATATAGTTTTAAGTATTAGGTTTAACTTAGAGCGCCCGCATAGGGCCAGTAAGTTAGAATAAGAATAGTTAAGTTAGTTAAGCTAGTTTTAAGCGTTTTTTGTATAGCAATTAAGTTACAATGAATTTAATAAAAATGCATTAAAAATGAAAAATGAAAAAAATTCTAGTTCGTGTGTTTCACAAGGTATCTAGAAGAAGAATACTTCGAGTACTACACATCCAAGGCGCTTTAGGGTTATAATCAATTCCCTAAAATGTTAGTTGCTTAGAATGCACAAGTTTTGGGGAAAGAATTGGGCTTTAATACTTCTTCAAAGTAATCATTTGATTGCATTCACAAAAAATGCGTATTTTTCGACTAAGACCACACACAAAATTTAACTGCATGGAGCTTGAACCTAACTGATTAAGTGTTATAATCAGGAGCATAATAAACAGACATCTATCTGTATCCCTACAGTATAGGTTCACCTCTCCTGAGAGAAGATTATAAAAATAATAATAGTAGAAAAAATTGCAATTTTAATAAATCGTCGAATAAAATGTTAGAAATGTATAAGTGTTATCATGTCTTAATAGTAATGGTAGCAAGCCTCCTGCCCCCTTAAATTTGCTTTTCTTTTTCTTTTCCTTTAATTAGGTTTTTTTTTTTTTTAAAAGCTATGTCGAGAAGAAAGATAAGGAAATTGGCATACCCCAATATTAATTAATAAACACACATTCAGTTATGTAAAACATCAATTCTCGGAGCTTGTTACCACCTTCTCCGAATATTTTATGTTTTTAATGAATACAATAATATTTTATTTTACAATACAATTTTATGCTACAGTTGCACCTGTTTTTTGTTTCTGAGGATTGATCATCTTTAGCAACATTGAACTAGTATGTTATTTATGCTCTGCATACAAATTCATTTAGCGTAATAATTACGTACTTTAGAAACCTTACCCTGTGTGATAGGGTTTACAATCTGTTTGATCCCATTTCCTCTTTAGAGAAAAATTCATTAAAATTTTAATTAATTTCGCATTGAATATAAACAATGACGAGACAAGTGTTTAACCTTCTCCTAGTGTTTATAAAACCCGGAAGGATCTATGTATTTTTCTCTTTAAACATGCCAACAGCAGTAGCACCGTACATAATTGAATATTCAATTTCATTATTAGGAAGGAATAATCATAAGCAAACACAAGGTAGGACGAAGGAAAACATGGATGGGAGAGAGTACTCGTAATTTTATGGGGAAATTTCTATTTGATCGGGGGCTCATAAATCAAATCTGGGGGTTCTAGTATAAACACCCGTTGGAAAAATATTATGATATTATTTCATATGCTGGATTAATAAGGCGGTTTTTCTTAAAGAAACACATATTTTAATGAATAAATCGTACAGTTGGGAATTGACTCAGATTTTAATCCATACAGGTAAAGCAAAAAAACAATATATTTACAAAAAAATAAGTTTCAGATCTTAACCATTTATCACAGATTCATACTAAAACTAGATTTAGCTATCGGGCTTCTGTAACGACTTGAAGGTAAGATTGTCACTCGTTCAACTATAGACAATGATCGTACAAACATATCGTACAATAGAATAATTTCGCAACTAAAAATAAAGACAACTGCTGGGTCGTACGTACTTGATCAGCATGTTTTGTTTATTCGTATACGAGGGTGGGTTAATAAGTCCCTGAAAATTGACACAAATTGTGTCGTCACCTTAAATTTAATTTGTTTTGTCAAGCATCATCTTTCAAAAGAACGCACCCAAATTTTCAGACAGATCTGTCAAATAGTTTTGTTGTGGCAGCCATTTTATATAGACGCCTACTAGCATTTTCGTTAAAATGGAAAAAAGTGAATTTCGAGAGCTCATTAATCACTACTGTTCAGATTTAAAATTAATGCAAAATTTAAACAGGCGACAAAATTTGAATTTTCGAATGCAAAAACCTTTGTTTTAATGCTTTGTTATTAAATTTTAGTTTTTCCAATTGTTATGTCTCAGCAGCGGTCAAAGTTATCAATGACATCCAGCTGTCAAAGTATTCAGTAAGGTTTGCCATTTCATCATGCATCGTTTGACGCTTCCCGAACGTACGGAAATTATTTAAAAATATTATCGAAATGGAAAAGTTTGAGCATGAGTGCACTCTTTTGGACCTTAAGCCGCCAACCAGACAGAGATCGGTGCGAAGTGTATCGGCTGAATTGGGCATCGCCAGAGAGTCAACCAGGCTTATTTTGCGGTTGGATTTGGGCCTACATCCATATAAAATTGTGCTGACGTAAGAATTGAAGCCGGACGACCATAGACAACTCCGTGGGTTTGCTAATTAGGCCATGGAAATATTGGTCGGAGATCCGTATTTTGGCCAAAAATCATCTTCTCGGACGTGACCCATTTTTGGCTCAGTGGCTATGTCAACAAGCAAAATTGCCATTATTTTAGCGACTACAATCGACATGTGTTCGACCAAGGATCAATACATCCACAAAGATTTACTGTTTTGTGCGGTTTATGGCCCGGCGGCATCATCGGACCTTATTTCTTTCGAAATGATGAAGTAGACACCGTTACCGTCAATGGTCCTCGGTATAGAGCGATGTTAACCGACTTTCTGTAGCCAGAGCTCGACAATATCGATATATTCGAGCTGTGGTTCCAACATCATGGCACTACATGCCATACAAGCGACGCAACGCTCGAAGTGTTGAAGGAGAAATTTGGCGACTAGGTCATCATGACGAGCGTTCATCAATTGGCCGCCGCGGTCGTGCGAGGCCAACCCCTCGAGGCCAACATTCGAGACGCTAATGCCGGAATACCGCCGCACATACTGAACCAAGCCATCAAAAATTGGACCGATAGCTTGAAGCACTGCCAGCGAAGCTAATTCGGCCATTTAAATGATGTGCTATTTCATACATAATAGCATGAATTTAGCTTCAAAATAAAACCAGAATGATGCAATGAAGAAAGCTAAAGATATAACACCACAGGTGGTAGGCCAGCTACACTGTTAAGTCCACCCTCTTCGGAGGTCGGTCGCATGGATTCTGGAAGGACTATTTTTTGCTTTTTGTTGCTTAAAAACAACCCTTTTGGAAGAAGTAAAAGGGTTGATAGAACACCCTCATTCAAAAAAGGAAGATGATAAGGAAACACTAAAGGCTAAATATTCAAATGAGATGAGATGGGTTCAAGCTTAAAAAAATATATAATTTTAAGCAAGAGTTGCAATTGCAAGAACAAATCAATAACAAAAAAAAAAAAAGAAAATGTCCAATCAGTCGAGTTCTCAACAGATGAAAAGAATTTCAAAAGATACGGAAGGACATCGTTACATGGGGAATAAAAAAAAAAAAAATCTCATCCACAAAATAAAGACAGTTACTGACTATGTATGCTTCAAATAAAGAAAGTAAGAAAAACAAAAACCAATCGATCCTCCACCAATTATAGTGCCATGGTACTCTTATGAGAGCAAGCAATCCATGCCTAAATGCATTTAGAAAAATTCAAGATAATAAAAGTAGATATACTTAAAATGAAAAGTAAAATACAGCTTCCAATTTGTATGCTCAATTTTGAGCATAAAGAAGATATAAGAAAGATATATGAAATTAAAAACATACTTGGAATGGAGGTTGAAATCCATATTTTACAGATACTCGTATCTTAACTAGTTCCGCAATATACAAATTGTCAAAAGTATGGAGATACACATAAATACTGCAGTACAAACCCAAGATGCGTAAAGTATGCGCGAAGTCACCATACTAAAGACTGTATCAAAAAAGAAAAAGAAAGGTGAACCAAATAAATGTACAAATTGCAATGAAAACCATCCCGCTAGTTATAGAGGATGCTTAATTGCAATAGAAATTCAACTTGCAAAAGACAAGAAACAAAAGAAACCACCAAAAAGCTTAAATAAGCACGCATCTAAATTCAAAAAGAATTGACAACATAGCACATTGACAAAGGAAGTCTAAGAGATTATCAAAAAGTACTCCAGACCAAAGACAATCGCGGGTTCAAAAATGACATACGCTCAGGCAGTATCAAAAACCACAGAAAAACCAGCTTTAAAAGTCGAAAAAACAAAGTAAAGCCAAACAGTGCATGGAAACCCTAATGAAACAAATACTAAACAGAATGGATCCCATGGAAAAATGCAATAAAACAATATTAGAAAGAATATCATTCCTTGAGAGACAGAACTGCAATAAAAGAGCTGTACCTAAAAAACAGACATGATGGATAAAATAAAAATCCGTGAATGGAATGCTAATGGTATCGAGAACAGCAAGGAAGAGAAATATATGTACTTCACAAAAGGTACAAAGGAAATGAAACTCGTATCAATTTTTTTCCTTAAGACGTTATAAATTTATTGTGCGTACTTTCTTTTTGCTGGACTGTAGATGAGTGCCGAAAGCCATTCTCTAATGTTACCAGTTAGCATCGGTTCAAACAGCTGTTAAACTTTACATAGCATGTGGGGTTGATGAACTCTTGTACATAATTTTAGTTTTTTTTTGAAAAAATAACACGTTTGGCAGGTTACCTTCCACTGAAAGATCCTGCATGTTCCGCAATCTAGGCGCGGTTGATTCCTACCTCGCCAAGTCGAAAGGTTTCGTTCTTTGTAGTCGGCGCAATAAATTGCTTTCATCCAGAATTTGTAGGATTGTATTGTTGACATGTCCGATTAGTCGGTTTCTATGCTTTCTCGCGAAGCTTCTAATTTCAGCTTCGATTGTCGGAATTCCGACATCCCTGTGGATATCATCGTTTCTAGTATACCACGGTGCGTGGACAATTTCTCTTAGCACTTTATTTTGGAAAGTTTGTAAAATATTGTCGTTTGTTTTCTTGGTACAGCCCCAAAGTTGTATACCGTAAGTCCACACCGGCTTTAGCACTTGCTTGTATAAAAGCAGTTTGTTCTCAGTACTGAGCTGGGAGTGTTTTCCGAGCAACCAGTTCATTTCTCTATATTTGATTTCGAGTTCTTTACGTTTCATTTTCACGTGAGAATTCCATTTCAGTTTTGCGTCGAGTGTCATTCCAAGATATTTGGCCTCGTTTGCAAAAGGTATTCGGGCCAAGTTTAGGAAAATTGGCAAGACATTAGTTTTCTTATAAGCGAAATTCACGTGAACAGATTTAGATTCGTTGAGGGCGATCCGCCAGTCCCTCGTCCATTCATTTACTTTATTCAGTGCGTTTTGCAGTTTTTCAGTCATTTCTTCGATTGTTTTATCTACGACCATCTTATTTCGGTATATCTCGAGTATATAACATATAGAGAAGTGGCCCAAGAACGCTTCCTTGCGGTACACCGGCCGAAATTTCTTTTAGCTCCGAGTATTCATTTCCATGTCTAACACGGAAGAGTCTATTCCCGAGATATGATTCTAGAATGTCGTATAGGCATACAGGGAGAAGTTGTCGTAATTTACAATTCAAGCCATCATGCCACACCTTATCAAAGGCTTGCGAGATGTCAAGAAATACGCTTGAGCAAATCTTTTTCTCTTCAAGTGCTTTCTCGATTACATTAGTAATTCTATGCACCTGGTCAATCGTCGAATGCTTACTTTTGAACCCAAACTGGTGGTCAGGGATACGATTATTTCCTTCTATAACCGGTTGGAGGCGCCTTAGCAATATCCTCTCGAAAATTTTGGATATAACTGGAAGTAGCGAAATTGGTCTATAAGATTTTACCTCATTTGGCGGCTTTCCTGGTTTTAAAACCATTATAACTTCCGCAACTTTCCATTGGTTAGGCACGTGTTTTAATCTGAGCGCAGCATTTACAATATGAAGAAGCTTAATCAATGCTTTTCTAGGTAAAGCTTTGAGAATTTATCCGGTGATCAAGTCATAACCTGGAGCTTTCTTACGTTTTAGATTCCCGATCTCATGTTTGAGTTCCCTTAGCGTTGCACTTGTAAGTGCTAAATCGTCAGATGGTAAATCCGGCCTATTGATATTGTCGTAAGACACTTGACCATCGTACGGTTTAAAGGTGTCTTCTAGGTGAGCCGCAAAAACATCCGCTTTTCTTTATCTTCCCTTGCCCATTCATTGTGATTTAATTTAATAGGCGGCGCGGGGACCTTGGGTCTTTTGGTGCCTTTTACAGCTTTCCAAAGTGGGTAATTGGTATCTTTTTCGCTGTTAAACTTTCAAGATAAGAACCTATTGCACGATTCTTAAAATCCTTTATAGTCTTCTACAACGAATTGCACAAGTGATTCAAGTGAGCTTTATGTTGCGGAGCACGACTCTGTTGCCATTTCTTTTATTTCCGTAGGATATCGTAGACCGTATTTGTCCGGAGTTTTCCTTGGATTGGGAGTATTATTCCAAGAGGCGAGCTGTACGATCTCAACGAAGCGATCAACTTCAACCTCAAGTTCATAGGGTGTCGTAAGTGGAACGCTCAGTTCAACATTATCTTCAATTTCGTTCCTAAAGCCTTCCCAGTTAGTTGTTCTACCGGTTAATCTCGCTGGATCTAGGGTATAGACTAGTTTTTCGCTCAATGTCAAAACAACTGGGGAATGGTCAGACGACAGATCAAAGCTCTCTTCAACTTTAATGTGGTTGGTAGAAATTCCTTTCACGACGAAAAAGTCGATCAGGTCAGGTATTTTCGAAGTATCAGTTGGCCAGTAGGTCGGTTTCCCCGTCGAATGGAAATCACAACTGTACTCCATACCTGCCTCATAGAGCATTCTGCCCTTTTGCGAGCTGTGTCTTGAGCCCCAGAATGTATGTTTCGCATTAAAATCGCCGCCAATACTGAAATTAGGTTTCAGCAATTTAAACAAGTTAGTAAAATCACTTTTTTCAAGCGCGGAACGCGGTGGGCAGTAGATAGATGAGATTTTAAGAGTACGCTGACTATTTTTTACTCGAATCGTGCACAGTTGCAAAGTTTCAAGCTCGATCTTTAGGTCTTCGGATTGCTCGATGCAGTCTTTAATAAACAATGATGATCCGCCTCTCGTTTTTCCCGAAGGGTGACAAGCGTGGTAATCATTATAGCCTTTTATTTTTAAATGCGATTCGTTTTTTACTTGGGTTTCAGAAATCAAGCAAATATCGATATCTTTTCCACGCAAGAATAATTCCAATTCGTCAAGTTTTTGCAAAAGTCCGTTTGCATTCCAAGTACATATATTTAACATTCGTTTTTCATTCATAATCTAGTTGGAGTACGCGTTTTCCCTGAATTACTTTCGAGCTTAACCAGCCTATCGAGAATAATTTTATTTATTTTGCTTTGTTCTTTAAGTTTCTCTAGAATAACTGAAAAAAACATGAGAAACAGGGTCCTTCGAAATTTCCATATTTTTTGTTATTTCGGATGCAGCAGCCTGAGCGTAAGTCTGCACTCCTGATGTTCGAAGGCCATTACCCGGTCGCTTTTCCAATTGTAACTTTTCTGTACCGTTTCTTTTAGGAACAGAGGTCGAGGGCTTTTCTTTAGTTATTCTTTCCCTCACCTTTTTGCGCTCTGAACCCGGTAGTTTTGATTTGCATTCTTTCTCCTCCGCGACCTTACGCTTTGGCTTAGTTTGCGGTTTTGATTTTGCATTTAGGGGCTTAAGGAGCGCATCCCTTCGTTTTTGTAACTCTTTAGCTACTTCACAGCCTCTATAATTTGCCGGGTGCTTTCCCTTACAATTAGCATAGGTTGCGGAGGTTTGTTTGTTTACTCCACAAACTTGGGAGAGGTGATTTCCAGTGCATTTCACACATCGCGGTTCTTTTTTGCAGTACATTTGCGTATGATTGAATCCTTGGCAACGTTTGCACTGCGGAATCATTCTTATGTTTCTTCGCATTGGCTCGATTTTGACTACGATATTTAGTATGGTCCTAATTCGGTAGATATCGTCGATATTGCCGGACTTATCGAAGGTAAGCATAAAGAGCGGAAGTTCACGCCTTACCAAGATGTCTTTATCTATCTCCGTTTGTTGCTTATCATTTTTGATGATATTAACGGCATCAAGAATTTTAAAGCCTTTGCCTTGAAGGTCAGTCATAATATCTTCTTTGGTGCATGAGGGGTGGAGTCCCCTTGCAGCAACACGATGTGGCCTTCTTTCTGACTTGATTTCGAAAGTATACCACTCAATTTTTTCGGTATTTAACTTTTGGGACACTGCTTGGTAGTCGTCGTATTTATCGACGTTAATTTTCCACGCATTGTCTCTCAAAGACGTGACCTTATATTTCGATGTTAAAGTTCCTTTAAGAAGGCTTTGCAACTTATTAAGTTCCGTTAACCCGACGATGTTAATTGATGGGGGTGGACGAGATTGCGCTCGAGGTTGCTTTTCTTGCTGTTATTTGTGCTCTTCTTTCTCTTTTTCTTTTAGGGACCCGAGTTCGGGCGAAGAGCCGGCTCTCCGTTTCTTGCTAGGTCTCTTCTTTGTGACCCGACACGTTTCGTGTGCTAGCTCTTCTTCGTCGGTGTGATATTCCCGACTAGCTAAGCGTGCTGGAGTACATTCGCGTTCTTCCTCTTTACGTGAGCTCTTTAGGACCTTATTTTCTTCTTTTAATAAGTCTATTTCTTTCTTGAGCTCTTGCTAGAGTAGATCCATTTCGTTAAGCTTCCTTCGGAGTATTTTATTTTCTTCCTCAGAGCTGTTACATTTCGCTGAGTCCTGAATTTCGCGCGCTGGCGCTTCCGGTGGACTTCTTTTCCCGGAATTATTCGATCTTGGTGGAGGAGATCGAGATACCCTTGAACTTTTTGAAAAAGGGTCATTGCATTGCAATAAGCGGCTATCCCCAGAATCCGTAGAGCCGACCTCCGAAGAGGGTGGATTTTCCAGTAAAGCTGGACTGCCACCTGGGGTAATATATCTTTTTTGTTTTGTTCATTGCATATTTTGTATACACTATACGCTCGGTATACGGAGGTTGGATTTTAGTCGCCTCTTACGACAGGCATGCCTACCTCGGGTATATTCTATCCCCTACAAGGATGTAAATTATATCACTAACCACATCCTCATAATTGCGGTGGGCCTGGAGTCTTAATAAAGAATACGATTGAGCACGAGCAGTGGGCAAATATCAGTTGCATCAGTATACTGTTCTCCTAGCCATAGAATAAACAGAAATGATTTTGAAAGTCGTTTCCGCTTATTTCACAATAGATTAAACGCGGGGGGAGAATTTAATGCCAAAAATAAATTTTGGGGATCTAGATTAACGAATACTAGAGGAAGAGCGTTATATGAAACAATTAAAGAAGGTGGAAGCAAATATCTTTATAACAAAAAATATCTCTTCAAATAAAACAAATGTAGATGAAGGGCCAGATCTGCAATTAGATTACTCTAAAATACTTATTACACTTGGCGATAAAATAATAAATAAAGAACATAGACAACTAGTTAATGGGCCAAGTGAGTGGAACTATCATAGGTACTTTAGACAGAAGTTGGAAAAAAGAATTTAATTATCATCAGCTATTCAAATAGAAAATCAACTAGTAGAAGAAGTGCAAATATGTACACTCAATATAAAAAAAGGTGCATGGGCTGCAACTTCCAAAACATCAAACAGATTAAACAAAACTCTTTCTATCAAGAAATACGTGAAATTATTGCAGAAAATAGGAAGGCAGAAAACATCAATAGATAGGGGCGTCAAGCGACAAAACCAAACTGAACAATTTAAGTAATAAGCTCAGAAAATCGGTAAGAGAATTCAATAATTTAGAAACTTACCTTAATAATCTTACAAATAATGCTAATACCGACAACTCGCTCTAGAAGGCAACAAAGAAAAAGAACAGGCCAATAGCTCACATTCCGTCAGTATAAACAAGAGAATGTAACTGGCCAAAATGCAGCCAAGAAAAAGCAAACATTTTTGCTGAGTATATTGAAGAGTATTTTCCACCTTATAAAAATAAGGGTTGTCAAATAACGGAAAAAACGAGCTACGAAGACAGTCCTACTAGGCCAGTTACAACCAAAGAACTTCCCAAAGAAATAAAAGAAGGCATAAATATAAAAAAGACTCCAGAGTTTGATTAAATAACGGGGAAATCCTAAAACAATTTTTAAAAAAATGGTTTAAAAAAAATGGCGAAGATTATAAATGCTGCATTCAGGTAAAGGTATGTGTCAAGCATGTGGATAGTCGCGGAAATAAAAACGATTCCACAACCAGGCAAACCACTTAGCGCAGTAACCTCATATCACCCAAGAGAATCAAATTATTCACTTTGGAAAGCGCTAATAGGCATCCGGAAACCTCAAATGCAAGCGCCACCAATTCGGAAAAACGATAGAACTTGGGCCAAAAGCGACAAAAAAAAGGCAGAACTTTTTGCTTTGCACTTAGAAGAAATGTTTAAGCCATTCGACGGCCCTTTGATAACGTACGACTAACCAGTCACGACATCTGACAACTTTAGAGTAAAAAAAGTTGCATTAATTGAACTGAGGTAAGTGACTAAAAATCTAAAGACTAAAAAAGCACCGGATTACGACTTGATAACGGTGCAGGTGCTCAAGGAATTACCAAATAAAGCTCTTATCAAACTGCTATACTTGATTAACGCTTCGTTCAGATTGCTCTACTTTCCGAAACAATGGAAAGTCGCAGAGATTATTATGGTCCCGTAACCTGGCAAACCTCTGAAGAAATCATATCGGCCTATTTCCCTATTGAGGGTTATCTCTAAAATATATGAAAAACTACTACAATCGACCAAGTCCGCAAAATAACTGACGTGATTGAGAAAACTCTCGAAGAAAAAAAGATTTGTTGTGGTGTATTTCTTGACGTCTCACAAGCTTTCGATAAGGTTTGAAACGAAGGCTTGGAGTATAAATTGCAACGGCTACTGCCACGGCAACTCTTTTTAATCTTACGATCGCACCTCACCGAAAGACTTTTTCGTGTTAAGCACGGATATGATTACTCTGATTTCAATGAGATTGCGGCCGAAGTCCCACAAGGAAGTGTCCTTGGCCCCCTTCTATATGTACTCTACACGCGCGATATCCCGCAGGATAGAAACTGCGTCGTCGCCACGTTTGCGGACGATACGGCAATATTGATAACGACCGATACAATTGAAGCAGCAACTGAAAAGCTGTAACATGCTATTAATAAAGCCCACGCTTGGGCGAATTCTTGGCGTATTGTGCTGAATGAAAGCAAATCTACTCACGTCAACTTTACCTATATATAAACTCGGCCCAAATATCGTACGCGAACGAAGTAAAATATCAAGGAATGACTCTAGATGTTAAGCTTAAATGGAAATCGCACGTAAAACAGAAACGCGACGAGCTCTAAAACAAATACCGACAAATGTACTGGTTACTCGGAAAACATTCGAAGTTGAGCCTACATAACAAACTGCTTATCTATAAGCAAGTGCTAAAGCCAGTGTGGACGTATGGTCTACAACTAAGGGGATGTACCAGGAAAAGCAATACAAAACATCTTACAAACTTTTGAAAATAAAGTTCTTAGAACAATCGTTAGGGTACCGTGGTACGTACGTAACGAAGATATTCATCGGGACCTGGGAATTCCCAGCGTCGTCGAAGATATAACAAATTTTGCTCGTCAGCACAAAGCGCTACAATCTTTTTAAATTACATACGAAAATATTTTTCCAAAAATCACGAGTCTCGTAAGCGAAAATAAAACTGCTGGATAAGCGTCGGCTTCGTTGTAGTACTAATCTTGAAGAGTGGTATTTTTAGTGAGTAAAAATCTCACACTACCATAAGCAAGCGAGTTATATATTTAGTTCTGTTCAGAGAACACCAAAAATATAAGCAGAAGAAAAAAAAACAACAAGATTACACAAATAATTCAAATAATAAACACTTTATTTTTATATTCTTAGTTCTACATGTTTGAACGGTCGAGACAAGACTACTTTAAACACTTTATTCTTACTTAATTCGCCGTAAACATTCTGGACTGCAAAAAAAATGAATTTGCTGTTATTGCATTTCCTGTTTACCAAATATTATTTGGTGTCAGCTTGATCAATTAAATAAATAAATGCTATATCAACATATTTCATTTATGCTGTGTCGAGAATGACTTAGGTTTTCTACAAAATGCAATATTTCCGGCCTGACTTTTCCTGTTGGCATCATGTTACCGGAACTTTGGGATGTAACTCCTCCCTTCCTTAACTCAGGATTCACCTGAATTCTGTTTACAATTCTTATATTTAATTTTTTCTGTTTACAATAAAGATAAACTAAAATTACAGTTATAAATATAATAAGAGTGATACTAACACTTCCTATACCGTAACTTATAATATTATGTTTTTTTCAAAATATGGATTTCTTTTAAATTTCTTTCTTGATGGATGGTGAACTCTTCAAATGTTAATATACCATTATTTGTTGTTATAATTTCATCGTTTGGAATATAAAATCTTTGTACAAATTTAAACACTTTGTTGCTAAATTTTTGGTTACCAATTTCTATTGAACAGTTAGCAAAATTAATAAAATAGTTCCCATTTAAAACAAATTTTCTCTCATCACAATTGCTCTTAAAAGTTCTATTATACATATTATTTAAAATTAAAAGATCATAATTAAGTTCTGTTATTTCTTCCTCTAGTCTACTTATTAACTTACAATTTTTCTTAAGAATACAATTTTTACTTAGTTTTAATTCCTGAAGACTTAAATTATTTCCGAAGGTATATTGTAACATAATGTAGCATAATAAGTATCCAACCTTCCAACTGATCGGGCGTGTTTTTCCTTCTTTCCCAGCCGCAAATTAAGTGCAATTTAATTTTGCGTAAGTTTATTGCAATTCTTGATTTTTGTCAACTTGCAATTTTCGGTCATTAACTTTATTTCGCTAGCTTCATATTGCTTCCGCGTATTTGTGTCACTTTGCCTTCGCCCAGTTTTATTTAAATCTGCAATCGCGCACTGTGTCATTGTGCCAACAAACTACATTCACACCATATTCATCCGTTTTGCTTAGTTTTGCAACTGCGAACTTTTAATCGCGTTCTTCGTTTTGTGCTCAATAAACTGTGTTCAGCCTAAATTTTCTCTTCTTCGCTGACCTACCCCAAACCTTAAACAATGTCGAAGCTCTGTGGGTACTCGAATTGTTCGTGTAACGATACCAACACGGATTTAGTGCAGTGCAATGGTCTTTGCGGTAATTCTTTTCAACCTACGTGTGTTGGACTGAGCAAACGTGCTGTCGGTTACCTCAAAGAGTTCTCCAATAACTTTTTGTTTTTCTGCGACGATTGTAAATTCATTTCCCTGTCTCACCTTATGCGTGCCATTAAGTGTATTAGTGACTCCATTGCCTCATTAACGTCGGACAATAAACTCTGTTATAAAAAATTGCTTGGCCAGTTATCTAAGTTCGACGAGCTCAATAAGTGTTTTGACGAATTGAGCAACTTTACAGACCATTCTACAAATCTTTTAAAAAGTATAGACAAGCAGCTTACAAGTATTGCTGATGTACTAAAAAATCCCCCAAGTGATTCTGCGAACCCCAGTCTTTTATCACTTAAAAATGACTTGTTATCTGCCCTTGACTCCCGCCTGCCCTTAATAAACGACTACATTAAGTCTTGCGTTCGGTCTTCGTTAGAATCCCACTTACCATCATTCAACAACTTGCTTAAATCCCTTCGTTCTGATCTGGATGAGCATTTTCAAAACTCCAGTGCTGACCAACGCTTTCTCGATTTTGCGCGTATAATCGATGACTTAGGCAATGAAGTCGCTGCTTCCCGAGTCATTATGTGCGACATTGCTGAAGAAATTAAAATCACTTCTAACAAAATTGACAAGATTCCTCCGCCGCACTCCAGTTCTGTATATAATACTTCGATTCTCGCTGAGATGTTAGAATCTGCGTGCACCACCTCACCAGAACCACCTTCTCCTCCTCCATCTTCACCACAAAATAACCTTTTCTTGGAAACCGAAGCTTGTCCACCTGCTCTGCGATCTGCTCCACAGCCCGCTCCACGATTTGCTCTGCAACCTGCTACGTAACCCCCACCCACAATTGTACGTCTCGGAAGAACATGGACCCTCTCCGAATGGAATCAAAGGCTTGACAAGCTCAGAATCGGCAACAAATGCGAATGAGATGATTACATTGATTTCATAGTTAATGGAGCTCCTCGGCTAGCAGATACCGTCTGGATGACACAATTCTTTCAACAGAATTTCACCATCACCATCAACAACTGTATGAAAATCACCCCATCAAATACCAAGAAATCCAGCTCTTTCAGCCTCAAAATTCCCAAGAAATACGGATGGCTTTTCTTCAACCCATCTGCTAATGTTTTTCACCTGGATAAGATAAGTATGAGAAGAGTTAATCCCAAGGTCCTGGAATCTGACAATATTAAGTTTAATCGTAAATCTAATTTTAATAATAAGCCTAAACGTAAACTTAGTTCTAATTCTTCTCACTCCCTTCTTCAACCTAGACCAGACCCCAATTGGAGCTTCAAAAGGAGAATCCTCTCCAATTTCACCCCTCTGTTTCGTCCGCCTTCTCCTTTCCGCAACAAAATCACCAATGTTTCTACTAATCCTCTGAACACTTTTCTCCCTTCTTCAACTTTTCCCAGGCCCACAACTTTTCAGCGTAACCGCGTCTCATTTAATCTAATGCCCGTCTCTGCTCCTTCTACATCCAAAACCCCACCTTCTATTAGACCAGTCTCTGCTAATTATCCGAATGTCATTCACTCCCACACTCTCAATCCTCCCCCATCCTCTTCCACCCTCAGTAGATCCGCAAACTCTTCTCATATAGCCTATCCCAGCACTTGTGCCCCTTCTTCGTCCACGGCCTCTCCTAACAATTCTATCGCCTTCTCTACACCCCCTTCCGTCGACTCGCCACCTACCGCAGCACCCCCTATTTTTGATCCACTGTTTCCTCCCACCGTTAAACTCACGTCTAAATTAGCCGACCCCACGTCAACGATTAATGACCTCGACATGTTTGCCCTAACAGAAACCAACCTTTGTCCCAATTTGCTGAACTGTGAATTATTCACTTCCGATTTCGAAGTCTTTCGCGCTGATGGCCAGATTAATGACGACCTCGCCTTCGGCCGTGGTGTTCTACTAGCCATTCATAATCGTCTTGATGCAACCCTCGTTAAAATCTCGAACGCCACTTCATTCGAATTCGTATGTGTTAAAATAACTGTATCCAAACGAAGCGTATACATTATCTGCTGTTACATTCGCCCTTCTCAACCCACCCAAGCATACCAGCTGGCGGTTGATCCAGTTTGATGCCGCAGATCCCGACGACGATTTTATAATTGTTGGCAAGAGAAAGGTAAGGAAGTGGATGTCATTACGACCGACTACAGCAAGGCGTTTGATAAAATATGTCACCAAACTATTTACCTTAAACTAAAAGCCTTCGGTTTCCCCCCCTTTTTCATCTCATGGTAGAGATCGTACCTAGTGCAACACCAGTACAGGGTTCTCAAGGCAGTCACCTTGGTCCACTGATTTTTGTCTTAACAATAAACGATGTTGATCACATCGTAAAAGACTCAGATCTGTCTATTTACGTGGATGACATGAAAATCATTAAGACAATATCTACCCCCACTGATTCTCTCTTACTTCAAAACGACCTTAATTCATTCTACACATGGTGCGACAAAAACTTCTTAGAACTTAACGTCGGCAAATGTCAATCCGTAACGTTCTCTCGTAAGCGTCTTCCCCCACCCCTCAAAACCTTTTACTTTCGCAACGAGCCTGTTTCCGCAGTCTCCTCCATACGCGATCTGGGTATTATTTGTGACAGGGAGCTAAACTTCCGTTCCCACATTGATCAAATTATTCACAAGGCCAATTCTTCTCTCGGTTTCATAAAACGCTGGTCTAAAGAACTCTCGAACCCTTACGTTACAAAGTCTCTTTAAATCACCTTTGTTAGACCCCTCCTTGAATATGCCAGCCAAGTTTGGTCTCCATTTCACGACACCTACTCTCTTAGAATCGAAGCCGTGCAGCGAAGTTTTAGACGTTTTGCCTTACGTGGTCTCCCACGGGACGACAACTATATCTTACCCCCCTACGAAAATTGGCTAAAATTAATTAACTTGCATACCCTTATAAAACGTCGCGAGGTAGCTGACATACTGTTCGTACATCAATTATTAACTGGCACGATCGATTCTCCCGCACTACTGGAAATGATTTCACTTCAGACTAACCCACGCAACCTTAGATCCGTACCGCTCTTTCGTCTCCCTCTCCACCGCACCAACTACGGTCATTTCGAACCTATCTCCAGAATGCTGCGTCTGGCCAACAATGCACAGAAAATACTTGACTTTCATTCCAGTATATCTTCTATTAGAAATTTTCTCTACACCTCGTCTTAACAACTCCCCATTCTTCCCTTCCCTTCAATGTTAGTTTTAAGTTTTAGTTTAAGAATAATTGTGTCAATAAGCATAAAAAAAAAAAAAAATAGGTTTAGGTAAATTTAGGTTAAGTTATTTTTTAAGTTAAGGCTTGTACTAAGCTTCAATAAATAAATAAATAACTACGCCCCAAAAGATGCAACACATTCTGAAGTGTCTTTTCATTCGAGATTTGTGTCCACAGTAAGAGACGAATTATGTCTAAGACGACGTCGCAGAATTAAGTCTATAACCGCAAGAGATTATTGGCTGCAGCTGTCATCTTGGAATTATTACATCAGAATTTTCTTGTTCCAGTGGTCGAAGAATTTGCTAGAAGTTTCTGGCTATCAGAAATGCGACTATATAAGGACAGATGGCGATCGAGGCAAGGCAGTTGGGCTTTGAACCGCACGAAGAGATTGGAAAAGTGATAACAGCCGAAGTTGTAATTTTGTGATAAATTGAAAGTTGAGAGTTAACAAGAAGAAGTAATTAGTTTGGATTTGTGAATTAAGTAATTTAAAGGAGATAAAGTGATTTGAGAAGAAAGAGACCTTGTCAGGAAGGAATTTGCGAAGAATAGAATAGTGTGAACTTGAATTGTTCTATAGACTAGAAAAGAAAGAAATAATCTCACAGAATAACGTTTTATCTACTCGAGCCGTAGCTCGCATATTACGTTGGTGTCAGAAGTGGGATAACACTTATTCTGTGAATAACTATTTCCGTGGTGTGAAATTGAAAAAAAAAAAACGATTTCTGTGTTGAGTTATTTAGTTGCGCAAAATGGGTCGCAAATTGGGAAAACTAACTATTATTCAACTAAAGGCAGAACTCAGTAAGCGGAATCTCGACACAACTGGGGGAAAAGATGCCCTACTGTTTCATCTGGAAGAAACAGTAAAGCAGGAAGCTGAAAATCCGCATGACGTAGAGTTTGACGTGGAAGATGAAATAGCAAGTACAGTAGCCGACCCGGGTATAACAAGTCTGCTCCTGGAACTTAAGTTAGTCATGGACGAACAAAAAAAAGCAGTAGAAGACCAAAGGAATTCTCTAGAACTTAAGCTGGATGAACAAAAGAAAGCAATGGACGAACAAAAGAATTATCTAGATGCTCTGGAAAGCAAACTTGATGAGCAAAACAAGAACTTGGAATCCAAATTCGAAGTGATCGAAGAGAAAATCGAGAAGGTCGAGACGCAACTCGAAAAAGTCGAAACTAGATTCGATGAAAATTTTGAGAAACATGAAACTCAGTTCGGGAAGATAGAGACTCAGTTTGAAAAAGTAGGAAAGCAAGTTGAAAATCTTGCTAAGGAACTCAGCAACGTGAAGAGACAGAAAGCACGGGAATATTCCACTGACGGTCTGAGAAGGAAGGAGATGCAGCCTCCTATCTTCGATGGTCAAACATCATGGCCAATTTATAAGAGGCAATTCGAAGCGGCCGCAATGACCAATAGCTGGGACGATGAAGAGAAGTATATTGCACTCACGCTTGCACTGAGGGGTCCAGCTGTGGAGCTCTTGCAGACCATCCCGGAAGATAAACGGCAGAACTACGACTCTCTGGTTCAGGCTATCGAGATGAGGTTTGGAGATGAACACATGCAGCAGGTGTACAGGGTTCAGCTGCGTAGTCGAGTCCAGAAAAGGGGGGAAACGCTCCAACAGTTGCAAGCGGATATAGAGCGACTAGCCCATCTTTCATACCCTAAAGCCGGTGAGGAACTTATCAACGAAATGGCGGCGGAAGCTTTTATTCAGGCCATAGAGAACAGACAGCTGCAAATGGCTGTAAGGATGGCTGAAAAGCGAACACTCCCCGAGGCATTGGCATTCGCTTTGTCAATGAAGGCTGCGGACCAAGCATACCAGGGAATACACCGTGTCAGGGAAATGTCCGTCGTGGAATGCTCATGCCAGAGAACAGCCGTCATGGATGAAGACAAAGCTCGCGGAAATCAAATCCGTTGCTGGAATTGCAACCAAACCGGACACCTACAACGGCAGTGCAGAAGTGCACCTAGACGAGGAAATTGTCCACATTGCGGAAGGGAAGCAGAGAGGAAGCATCCTGTCGGTCAGACTTCCCAAAACCAGCAGTCGGAAAATGCGTAAGGACCAACTTCGCGGGGCAGAAGTTGGTTACTGGAATCGAGGCCCCCACGACCACCATTCAAGTTTCGCAAACCAAGCGGGGTAACAAGAGCCTGACAGTGGAGGCACTAATCAACAAGAAGAAGTGCGTAGCCACAATCGACACAGGTGCCACCGCCTCCATTGCAAGAAGAGATATCGTCAGAAGCTCATGGCTGCACAACACCAACAGCTACTGCCTGAAGACTGCAACAGGGGAAATGGCGAAGGTGTTTGGAGAAGTTCGTCTTACGTTTCTGGTGGCAGATATATGCGACGAGTGCATCATCGGAATAGACTTCATGAAAGCAAATAAAGTAATCTTGGACATCGGGATGCAAGTACTGAGGTATCGAAATGTGGAGATTCCGATGGTATAGTAGAACCAAACCCAGAGAAGCATTCTCAAAACTACATCGTGGGAAAGACGTTAGTCGAACCAAAGAACACCATGTTTCCAGTGAGAGTTTTGAACGCGAGACCACACACTGTCAAACTAAGGCGAGGGGAGGTGACTGAAAATGCACGCCGATTACCGCCGTCGCAACAATATCTGAACGTGATGCTCCAAAACCTCTCCCATCACCTTGGAATCTTATCAATGAGTACGCTGTACAAATGGTACAACATCGAATAGACACTGGTGATACTAGACCAATTCGTCAGACCGCTAGGCGCCTTCCATTGGCAAAGCAGACAAAAGTTGCAGAGATGGTGTCGGCAATGGAGAAAGAAGGTCTGATTGAAAGTTCCAAAAGTCCGTGGGCATCACCGGTTGTACTGGTTAAGAAGAAAGATGGCAACACGCTGTTCTGCGTGGACTATCGGCAGCTCAATTACGTCACCAAGAAAGAGCTATCCTCTGCCAAGGATTGACGACACGCTGGACACACTATCAGGAGCCCAATGGTTTTCCACCCTCGACTTGAAGAGTGGCTACTGGCAGGTACAGATCCATCCAGAAGACCGGGAGAAAACCGCCTTCACCGCAGGAAATGGGCTATGGCAATTCACGGTAATGCCATTCGGGCTGTGCAATGCTCCGGCGACTTTCGAGCGATTGATGGAATGTGTCCTGCAAGGGTTAACATGGAAAACCTGTTTGGTATACTTGGATGATGTCATCGTCGTAGGAAAAACGTTTGCACAACACCTAGACAATCTACGGGATGTGTTTCAAAGGCTTCGAAGTGCCCACCTGAAGCTCAACCCCAAGAAGTGCGCCCTGTTTAGAGCGGAAGTCAAGTACTTGGGGCACATAATTCTCAGAGAAAGAAAAACAACGGCTATGCGATGCCCCGATACTAGCTTACCCCACTCCGGGGAAAAGTTCATTGTGGATGCAGAGCTTTGATCTTGGCTACGAAGCATTTTCACAAATACCTCTACGGGAGGAAGTTCGTTCTTTGCACAGACCATGCAGCCTTAAAATGGCTATTACAATTCAAGAATCCTGAGGGTCAGGTCGCAAGATGGATAGAAAGGCTGCAAATCTTCGACTACGAAATACAGCGTCGTAAAGGAAAACTCCACTCTAATGCGGATGCACTGTCCGGGGACCATGCAGAACGGATTGGGACCTCCCTCCATGTCCAAGAAGGTGTTCTGAGAAGAAAATGGGAATCCTCGACGGAAAGTCATTTGTAATGCAGCTTGTCGTGCCGCGGACGAGGGTCGAGGAGGTGTTCCAGGAAATGCATGGCGGGGCGTCCGGAGACCACTTGGGAGTGAATAAGACGCTAGAAAAGGTACGAAAAACGTTTTTATTGGTTAAAAGCGAAGGAAAATGTCGAAGACTGGTGCAGAAATGCGACGTGTGTGCAGCTAGCAAGGTCCGAGAATCAAAACTCGAGGTAAGATGCACCAATACAACGTGGGAGCACCTTTCGAACGAATCGCCATTGACATCGCAGGGCCCTTTACGGAAACCGACAATGGTAATCGGTATATACTCGTAGTGATGGACTACTTCAGTAAGTGGCCGGAAGCGTTTTCGATCCCTAACCAGGAAGCCAGAACCGTGGCGGAGCAGATCGTCTACAATTGGGTGAGCAGATTCGGTGTGCCCTCGGAATTGCATTCTGACCAAGGGCGGAACTTCGAGTCAAGAATCTTCCAAGAGATGTGTCAACTACTCGGAATCAAAAAGACAAGGACAACCCCGCTTCATTCACAGTCGGACGGTATGGTGGAGCGTTTCAATAGGACTTTGGACGAACATCTCTCGAAGGAATAGCTCGGTTACCCAGTGAGGTGAAATTTGGATCTCCTACCAATGAGGCCAGAAATGAAGAAGAGTACGTGGCGGACCTTAGGGAAAGGCTTAGGGACATACTCCAAAGGACCAGAAGCCAGATTAAGATAACGAGCGACCGCATGAAGACCAGGTATGATGCCAAGGCAACAACGTCAGGATTCCAGGAAGGAGATCTAGTGTGGCTGTATAATCTCCATCGCCAAAAGGGGAAATCACCTAAATTGCAGCAGAACTGGAAGGGTCCCTACAGAATAATAACCTGCATCAACGATGTTGTCTACCGCATCCAGCGAGGACCAAGGGCCAAAAAAAAATTGGTTCATGTGGACCGACTGAGTCGATACAATGGCCGAAGTGAGGACGCACTTGTTCGGGACGAACAAGTTTAAGAGGGGGGCAGTGTAACATAATGTAACATAATAACTACTCCCCAAAAGATGCAACACATTCCGAAGTGTCTTTTCATTCGAGGTTCGTGTCCATAGTAAGAGACGAATTATGTCTAAGACGACGTCGCAGAGTTAAGAGAGAATTATAAATGCAAGAGATTATTGGCTGCGGCTGTCACCTTGGAATTATTACATCAGAATTTTCTTGTTCCAGTGGTCGAAGAATTTGCTAGAAGTTTCTGGCTATCAGAAATGCGACTATATAATTACTAATGGCGATCGAGGCAAGGCAGTTGGGTTTTGAACCGCACGAAGAGATTGGAAAAGTGATAACAGCCGAAGTTGTAATTTTGTGATAGATTGAAAGTTAAGAGTTAACAAGAAGAAGTAATTAGTTTATATTTGTGAATTAATTGAAATGATATAAAGTGATTTGAGAAGAGACCTTGTAAGAAAAGAATTTACGAAGAATAGTATAGTGTGAACTTGAATTGTTCTGTAGACTAGAAAATAAATAATCTCACAGAATAACGTTTTATCTACTCGAGCCGTAGTTCGCATATTACAATATGTAGTATTATGTCAAATTTATTAACTATTTCTACTTCATCAATCCTTATCTCTGCATAACCGACTTGTGAAGTGATTTTTTCAATTGTTAGGACTGTTTGTGTTTTGGGGATGATTATTAGTATTAGTATCCACATCAGAAGGGTTTTGATCTTCAAATTTAAATATACGTTTTATGTTATTTTCGTGTATGTTTTCAAGTTTGTGTTTTCTAAATTTAGGCTCTTCCTTGTGTCGAAGGGATTTATAATTCTCAATGAAACCTGTAGTTCTGGTTTCTATATAATTTTCATGATTTCCGTTTCATCTTCCTATTGTGTTAGCTTTTGCTTTATCTATCCTTTGTTTAATTAGGCTAAAGTCAACTTTTCGTTCATTTACTTCGGAGTGGGTGCATTTTATGGTGGAGTGATAAGTGGTATTATAAAGTATGACTGCGTTAAGCATTTGTGTTTGGATGGGTTCTTTGTCCTCTAGATTCAATGCCCTAATTCTTTCTGTGAGAGTGTTATTTAACCTTTCAACATCTGAATTACCTGTATGATTGTTTGGTTTCGCAATGTGATAATCGATATTTTCTTTTTTGCAAAATCCTTCAACATTTTTTGATTTAAATTCATTATTAAAAGTCAATTTCTTTACTTTTCCACAGATTGCTATAAAATGTTTCATTTTTTCTACTATTGTCAAACCATTTCTATCTTCTAAAAACAAGGTTGTAGCAAACTTTGAAAATTTGTCTATGAATGTTTGCTATTAACATAAATATCAACATGGACAATTTCGTTTAATATTGATGGAGTTTCTGTAAGGAAGAATTTATTTCTTATCGGGTTTCTATCATATTTCGCTGAGGAACAAATTTCGCAATTATTAATTAATTGGTGAATTACTGTTTTGAGATTTGGATGATAAATTTTCTTTTTTATTCCCTCATAAGTTGGAATTATTCCGGAATGTTCTACCTCATTTTTATGGAACAATGCTATTTGCTTTTTTTAGGCTTTCGTCGTCATCTATATCCCTAGCGATGTAACTATTTACATTTTACAAATTTCAATATGTCTCGATTATTTTTTGTTGCAGTTCATTATATTCTCTATCACTAAGATAGGAATAAATTCCTATTCTATCTTTCTTTAAATATTTCCTTATAATTACGCTAACATTTCCTTCAAATATGTCGTTTTTGTCGATATAAATTTTAGTATTTAAAAAAAAAAAATCAATTTCTTGTTCTTTAAGCTCTAAGAATAATATTTGCGTCTTAAAGCGGTTAACTATAGTATCTAAAATAGGAATATGATCTTCCATATTCTGTTCCTGAGAGTGGATGGTTTGGACATCCTCGGATGCATTAACTTCTTGGGTTTCCTCAAGATTATTTAAATTTTTAAGTTTTTCGTCGGAAACCTCTTTAAAGACTTCATTGTTTGTGTTCTAGTTTGCAACACTTCCTGAAGACAACGAGTTAGTTTCTAAGTTTAAATCAGCTTGATCTTGATTTGTTTCATCGTCAGTTTGGGTAATAGCGTTTATCTTCCTATTTTCAATATTTATACGACTTAAGAAGTCTGCAATAACGTTCTCCTTGCCCTTAATATAATCGATCTATATGTCGTATTCTCCTAATTGTAAAAGCCATCTCTGGAGTCGAGGGTTTATATCTTTTCCAGTATACTTTGAGTGAAGCCATTTGGTTGGCTGATGGTTTGTTTGTAATTCGAATTCCCTTCCGAACAAATAGGGCCTAAAGTACTTGACACCCCACACTACAGCTAGCAGTTCTTTATCAATGGTGGAGTAATTTAGTGTTCAGTGTTCTAGAGGCATACGAAATTGGGTGGCCATCTTGAGTCAAAACTGCTCCGATTGCAACATTGCTAGCATCTGTCACGAGTTTAAACTTTTTAGCAAAATCGGGATATCTAAGAATTGGATGATTGGTTATCAGATCTTCTAATTTTTCGAAAGCGGCAATAAAACTAGGGTCATTAGGGCTTATTCGAGAATTTTTCTTCAGATATTTCGTTAAAGGATGTGCAATCTTAGCATAGTTCTTAATGAACTTCCTATAATAACCGGTGACTCCTAAAAAAGATTTAATTTGTTTTTACGATTTTGGTAGCGCCAAGTTTCGAATAACTTCGACTTTTGTGGGGTTTGACCGTACACCTTCAGGTGTTAAAATATGACCTAAATATTCTGTTTCTCTGAGGAGAAAGTTACACTTGTCTATTTGCATTTTTAATTTTGCCTCTCTCAACCTATCAAATATTTTTCGAATGCTAGAAATGTGTTCTTCTAGTGATGTACTGAAAATTAAAATGTCATCGAGATAAACGACACAAATTTTGTTAATGTAGTCCTTAAGGATTGAGTTCATCAATCTTTGAAAGGTTGCCGGGGCATTTTTAAGCCCGAACGGCATCCTGACATACTCATAATGTCCGTTTGGTGTAGAGAAAGCAGTTTTCTTTTGATCCTCAGGTTTGACCAGGATTTGATGGAATCCTTTCGCCAAATCCAGAGTGGTGAAATATTGGGCTCTTCCCAATTTGTCCAATATATTTTCTATATTGGGAATTGGGAACTTATCTTCTATCGTAACTTCATTCAGTTTTTGAAAATCGATAACTATCCGCCATTTCTTTTTCCCGGAATTATCTGACTTCTTTGGAATGATCCAAAGAGGAGAATTGTATGGGGAACTACTTTCTCTTATAATTCCTTGCGAAAGCATTTCTGAAATTTGTTTCTCTATTTCTTCCATATATTGGTCTACTTGTGGTAGTGAAAATTTCGTGTTGCACTTCAGTAGAACATGTTAATTCGTCACCTTCCTTAAAAAATAATTCTTGATAATTTTGCATTAAATTCTTAATTGATTTACTTTCGTGAGCATTTAGATGATTTAAATTTATACAATTGGTATTACATCCCTCGTTAATTTCTAAGGCAGTAATTTGGTTAATATCATAGGGGTAATCATCCTCAAAAAAGATTTTGGTACCGTTTATTTCTAACTGTCTTTCCCCCAGGTCTACTTTTGCCTTTAGATATGATAACAAATTTTGGCCAATAATTGCGTCATATTTCCTACCATTCAATGTAAGCACTTTCCATGCCATTGTTCCTTTAGACAAAAATTCTTTTGGGAGTGGGGTGAAAACCTGACGGTCTACCAAATTCATGCCATTGATTGTAGAGTAAAATATAGGGTCTGAAAGCTCTAATTGGGGGTAATGTTGTAAGAAGTTGGGTTTTATAATGCTTGTTTCAGAGCCGGTATCAATCAAGCACCTAATTTTTTGATTACCTATAGTAAGAGTTACTACCGGTAATTTTGAGCATGAGGTTCCTTTCAAAAATTTTCACGTTTTTCGATGTTTCCTATCTCCATAGGCTGAATACGGTTATATGCACTAGAACTATTGTCGTTATTTCTATTTCGCATCAAACCAGAATAAGAGTTATTTTGATAATTGTCAGATCGACCTGAATTATATGTGTGGTTAGTACCTCTAAACTGGTTGTTCTCTTGAGGCTGATTACTAATTGTATTAGAGTGACTATTAGTGCCATTATAATTTCTTGTATTATTATCTTTGTTGTTGTTAGTTCGATACCTGTTTTGTTGAAAATTACTGTAACTGTTAGTGTCGTTATTTTGTCTTCTATTATTTCTAAATGTCTCGCCATAATTTTGTGTTCTATTTCCCTGCCTATAAGTTTCAGGATTTAATTCCTTGTCACTATTTATAATAAAAGATTTTTGACTTCGATGAACGGTACCGATAGCCCTTTCATCATCAAGTAGTTTGAGCTCTGCGAATTTATTGTATACCTCTATCAAGGTATTATTTTTTTTTTCTACATTACCACGTACTAAACTATCTAATTTTTCCATAACGATTCCTACCAGGTATTTATCGTTATTTTCTGGAGAATATATTGTTGGTTTATCACCTTCTTCTTCTATAAAATTATATAATTCATTTAATTGGTAATTAACTGATCTAACCTTATCAAATAATTGTCTTAAATTACATACCTTAAAATTTCGGCATTCATTAATTAGTTCTCCGTAGTCCTTGCGAGGTCGAAAGTGTAGCTTCAGCTCCGATTGTGCTTTTTCCCAGGTTAAACCGTCGCAAAGTCGTTGTACACATCTCTTTGCTTCGCCCTGAATTTTCTCGTTCAGTATCATCTTGATGACGTATTGCTTTATTTGCTCGCTGTTACACAAGTCCAATGCGTTATTCACAGATCCGATAAATTGCATTAATTTAAAATCATTTCTGCCATTGAATGGTTCCAAGTGACGAAAATGGTTTAACACTTGATCAGTTGACAGTTTGAATATATTTCCGTTGGGATTGATTTGGTCTGCATTTGGTCGTCGATTGGCTTGTTCTTCATTTTGTTGCAGTAGAAATTGGTTGAGTTGTTGTTGCAACTGACGATATCATTTTGCTGTTGTTGAATTGTTTGCATTAGCAATGCAAATTCCTGTTGACTGGCCATCGTATTTAATTCCGATTCACTATTACTGTCACTGTCACTGCCAAAATTACGATATTTATCGAACACTTCGTTTCTATTCTATTCTATTTCATAAATTTATTAACCTATAGGACACTAGTTCACTGGTTTTGCTTTATTATTTGTTTGTTACTACTCTTGCAGATAGCTACTTATTATTTTTTTTTTGTGTGTGTATTTTTTTTTTTGTTTTTGGACAAAAAATGGTTGTGTATATGTTCTTTAGAATTATACTGCTTTGACTGCGCCAGTTATGTATTTAGTTCTCTTCAGAGAACACCAAAAATATAAGCAGAAGAAAAAATAACAAGATTACCCAAATAATTCAAATAATAAACACTTTATTTTTATATTCTTAGTTCTACATGTTTGAACGGTCGAGACAAGACTACTTTAAACACTTTATTCTTACTTTATTCAATCAATAATCATTCTCGACTGCAAAAAATGAATTTGCTGTTGGTGTCAGCTTGATCAATTAAATAAATAAATGCTATATCAACATGTTTCATTTATGCTGTGTCGCGAATGACTTAGGTTTTCTACAAAATGCAATATTTCCGGCCTGACTTTTCCTGTTGGCATCATGTTACCGGAACTTTGGGATGTAACTCGCGCGGTCGGGCCTTATGGTGTCTTTAGAAGACTTTCACCCTCTCCGGAAAGATGGAAAAGATGCTGGTGAAACGCCTGCCGACAAAACCACTTTACGATTAATCAGCTGCATAGAATCACAGATTAAATCGAAAGAGCATTTGAAGAGAAAAAGACATGCTGTAGCTTTCAATAGAGTATGGCACAGAGGACTGATCCATAAATTACAAAAGCACTAGGTCCAGTACTATAACTATTATTTACTAGCGATCTACTAGAAAGTGAAGACGTCACTATAGCAACTTTTGCAGATGATACTGCTGTACTTGCTGTTTAATTTAATTTGTTATTTATTTTCGTCAATCAGAAACATTTTCTTACAGACTACGATAACAATTAGAATTATTTTTATTTTATGTAATTAAATTTACAAGTTATATACATTGACTAGATATTAATGATAAAACAATGGATTTAAATGTATCTCTTGAACAATTAATAAAGAAATCTATATTGTTGCAAACTAAGTTAGCTTCTCTGATGCAACGTGACAAGGGTTCATTTCGACCGTAATTAGTGCGATGAAACTGTTCGTGAAATATGAAAAGATCGCGTAGATTCCTAGAGGGAGAATGCACATTTAGCAAAGCGAGAAGTATAGGACATATTATGTTATGCCATAATGTCTCTTACGAACATAATGGAGAAGTATTTCCGTCGTTTCTCGAGAGGTTGTAATCCAATTAATAAACATCTGGTTTTATAAGAAGGCATCTCAAGTCCCCAATTAAGCTTGTAAATAACATATCTCGTGAATTTTCTTTGAACTCTTTCAATTCTATCAGATGAATTAATGTAGTAAGGGTTCCAAACTGTACTACAGTACTCTAGAACAGACCTTACTAGTGAAATAAAGAGCGATTTCAATGCATAAGGATCAGAAAATTCTTTGGTATTTCGTTTAAGAAACCCAAGCATCGAATTAGCTTTATTGATAACATAGTCGATGTGGGGCAAAAACGTTAGTTTGGTATTTAAAATGACACCGAGGTATTTTTTACAAGTTACCCTTTCTAAGTTAATCCCATCGACATTATAGTTAAAGTTGATTTGCGTATAATTTCTAGAGCAAGAGAAAGCCTGACATTTTGAGACATTCAAGTGCAGAAGTACTTTGCACCATTGAATCAGCTTTATCAAATCTTCTTGAAGAAGAGCGCAGTCCCATTCCGAAGAAATTTGACGATACAACTTGAGATCATCCGCATAAAGCAAACAGTGTGAATTCTTAAAAAATAATGGAATATCGTTAATAAATAAAGGAATAGTAAAGGACCCAAATGACTACCCTGAGGGACACCAGATGGTACAGATGTGGTTTGATAAATTGTTGTCGATTTTCACTATTTGAATTCTATGAGTTAAATAGGATTCAATCCACTTCAAAAAATTCGAATGAAAACCTATGCAAGAAAGCTTATGCAGCAAAATCTTATGGTTTACCCTGTCAAAAGCTTTGGCAAAGTCCGTAAATAAAATATCTGTTTGAGACTTATTTTCGAAATTTGTGATTATGTAATTTGTTATAATTGATAAATTGGTTGTAGTCGATTTTCCTGACATAAATCCATGTTGGAAAACGGATATGTGTTCCTTAATAAGAAAAAATAACTTATTATACACAATTTTTTCAAACAACTTAGGAATTGCAGAGATTTTGCAAATAGGTCTATAATTTGTGATATTTTGTTTCGATCCAGATTTAAAGATTGGAGTCAGAAACGAGATTTTCCATTCGTCTAAAAAAATGCCACTAGAAAGTGATAAATTGAATAAGTAGGTTAGTGGTTTAGCTAACGTTAACGCACATTTCCTTAGCAATATAGGAGGGAAACCATCGGGTCCTTCTTTCTTAGTTGAATCAATTTTGTGTAATGCCTCTTCTACTTCAGATATATCTAAATAAATGGATCCTATGTTAATGACTTCGCATACATTAGGTAATCTTTGGTCAGAGGGAGATTCCGAAGAATAAACGGATTGAAAATAATCCGCAAACAAATTGCAAATCATCGGAATATCACAAGTCGTGCTTGTGCCTTGATAACTTATACAGTTTGGAAGGCCATTCGTTTTACGCTTTGTATTAATATAATTCCAGAAATGTTTACTATTCGTTTTTAGTGTTGATTCCGCAGATAAAACATATTCACGATACAAGGCTCTGTTAAGAGAATTGAATTCACGTTGTTTAATGAGGTAATTAGCCCGAACCATCGGGTCTTCTTTATTACTCATGTATAATTTATATGCCTTATTTTTTTTATTTTTTAGGTTACAAAGCATCTTATTATACCATATTGGATTACAGCTGCGTTTTAACTTCTTATTAGGAACAAACTGATCTATTCCATATTTCAGAAGTGAGACAAATGATTTAAATGAGTTTTCCAAATTAGAGGAAACAAAAATGTCTTCCCATATTTGAGAATATAAAAACCGGTTCATTGCATCAAAGTTTGCATTTTTATAATTACAAACAAAGATATTTCCTACACTCTTTCTTTTTATGTAATTAAAGAAATTTATATTTACATCTAAAGCATAGTGGAAAATAGAATTTTTTACAAGAGGAAAATCTGATTTCTCTACTGATACGTTAATCTCTTTGTCAACAAAAAGTAAATCGAATATATGATCGAAATCATTAGGATAACTATTTGTTTGAATTAAATCATACTGACTAAAATAATCTATTACTGCCATTTCAATTTCAGTAGTAACATTATATAGTATTAAATGTTTATCATCTGAATCAAAGATCCATTTTATATATCCTATATTAAAATCGCCAGCACACAATACATGCTGCTTACTATTTAAATTATCTAAAACCGAACCAAAATTATTTAGATGTAAGTTATATAGTTCTAGTGGACTTTTTGGTGGAATGTAGCTAACCATTACAAATATCTCTGTTTTTTCATCGAGCATTATATTAACTATAACTTGACCCATCGATCGAACTGCAATAAGCACACCGCCACCCTTTTCCTTCCCAGTCGCGAAGTAAATTCGGTCTTTCCTAAAGACATTATATATATTACTATTAAAAATTTCAGATGTTAAATGACTCTGATTTATTCCACTTTCTGTTATAATAATTACATCATATAAACCTGATGAAGAGGAGATATACATACTATCTAGTTTGGTTCTTAAACCACCTACGTTTTGATAATATAATAATAGATTACTTTTGCAAACTGAAGAGATGTCCTTGGATGTTGATAGAAGAGTGAAAGCAGTGTCCGAAGCACCACCGTCAGCAGAAATAGAAGTAGCAGCAGCATTGACCCTTTGTATTATGGCAGTGCCACCAAAGGAGCGACTTCCTCGTTTTTTGAACGGTTAATAAATTTCTTTACCTTAACTGAGTACGGCCAGATTGAAGAGTCATTAAAGATGAGGTTATAACTGTCGGCCGGCACACTTAATTTAAAGTTTACGAACTTTATATCCGAAATATCAATTCCCTTTTTTTGTCAATTTGAAACATTTGAATTGATCAGCGGGAATTTTAGTTTTAGTTGAAATATGGTTAATTATATCCTCTGGTTTCGTATCATAACGAAATTTAGATATATGTAACCACTTTGATGAGAAGATGGCATTTAGTGAAGTGTTGTGATCAGTTCCGACAACAACATGTGGATGATCTCGACTAGATTTACCTCGCTTGACCGGGTTCCATTCATTATTGCCTTTGTTTACAGATTTGTTTTTGTCTACATAAGCATATGATATGCTGTGGGAGAAACTATCAAAGTAGCAACAAAAAAAACTTCAAATAACAGTAAATTATATCTCAGAATGGACTATAAAATGGCAGATTTAATTAAATGGCCTAAACTTAGTCCATATTGATTTTACGTATAAAAATGTATCACACATTACAGTATATATAAATAACAATGTAGTCGAATATTCAAATATACGAATAGGCAAGACTCTAGACACTAAACTGCGTTGGAAAGTACATGTAAAGAAAAAGAGAGATGAACTGAACATGCGCTACAGAAAAATGTATTGGCTTACTGGGAGATACTCATCCCTGTCCAACTACAATAAGGTAGTGCTATATAAGCAAGTTTTGATACCAGTATGGACCTACGGGCTCCAGTTGTGGGCAAGCACATGCCAGACAAATTTACAAAATAAGGTCCTATGAAACATTGATAATACACCTTGGTACATATGAGGGTGGGTCAATAAGTCCCTGAAAAATAAAATAAGGAACACTCTTTTCGGTATAAAAATATTTTATTTTTCAACATAGTCTCCTTTTTAGCTCTATACACTTCATCTAATGTTTCTCCAATGCTTTGATGCCCTCCAAATAATACGATTTCTCGAGCTCCTCAAAATTTTTTTTTTTTATAATTTGCACGTGTGAAAGGGGTTATGAATACCCTTATACTTATTTTTAGGACACGGGAGTTTTGAGGAAAGGGCAAGAGACAGAGAGAAAGACAGATTGGTGTAGTTGGTTTGAAACTCAGCTGGTATTAAGTTTCAGTGAACTCCAAGGGTGGCTGTCCAGATAACTGGGGAGCTTGTTTGATTTTGCTTTTGTCATTGCTCATGATTCACAGTATTTTTTTTCCGTCCTCTTGATGTCATCATCACGACCAAGTTGCATTTTAGCCATATGACCGCCCTACTGCCAATATTATGCCTTCGCAGTAGAGTTGACATAAGCTTTCGCAATTGATCGACTTTTTTTTTATTTATTTCATGCGAAATAAATAGATGATTATCGACATCAGGATTCGAACCGTGAACCTGTAGCGTGACAAGCGATGATGTTACCACTACACCACGGCCACCCTCAAAATAAGCGTTTATTTCAGCGATGACCTCTTCATTCGACCCAAATCTCTTAGTTCTGAGCCATTTCTTCATGTTTGGAAACAAGAAATAGTCGCAGGGGAGGAGTTCGTAGCTCGTAAGGTATTCTATTAATAACCTTACTTCTTTTTCTAGCTTAGTTTTCGCACTCAGTTCCGAAAACATCACTGGTAAATTTTCAATGGCCTCCACCTCTAAAACGTCTATTTCTTCGATATGTTTATATGTATACGCACTGGGCAAGCGTGACATCTCATCGGCATTGGCATTATCTGTGGATTTCTTCAGTTTGATGTCGGAACTAAAATGCTCTAGAAATATTGCATAATGCTGCATTCTTGTTACTGATAGTGTGGGCAAGTCTTTCTGAGGAGAAAAAGTTTGGGAGACAGCTTTATTATCTGTTACCAAAGTAAATATTTCCCGTAAAGGTATTGGTAGAATTTCTTTACCCCAAACATGATGGCACAGGCTTCCTTGTCTACCTGACTATACCGCTGTTGTGTACCTGAATCAGCTTCTGCGAAGCAAACTGCAAAAGCCTCTCCGTACCATCTCCACACAGATGGCTCAATACTTCTCCAACTCCAATCGTGCTAGCATCGACCGCGAGAACGACTGGCATCTTAGGATCGTAGAAAACCAACACTGTATCTGATTACTCGTACATTTGCTTTTTCACCTCAACAAACGCTTTCTCGCAATCGTTATCAAAACGGAATAGCACATTGTTTTGTAGTAACCAGTTCAATGGGCATAGAATAGTACCTAGATTTTTGATGAACCACCTATAGTAGTTGATACTCGTAAGACCCAGAAATGCGCGTATTTCGTCGTTTTTTTTTTAGCTTTTGCATTGCATCGCTCTTACCGGGCATCCTACGAATACCATTTTTATCAATAACATACCCGCAGTACTCAATGAGGTACTGCATGCATTCTAGCTAGAACTTCTTCTACACGACCGATATGAGTGATTTTGATATCGTCCAGGAACACTGATACGCGTGATATGTCCCCAACTAATTATTCCATAAAGCGTTGCCATTTCGCAGGAGCACAGGCAATCCCATACATCATACGTGTGGGCTGATACAAACTCTTGTGCGTGCTCAAGGTAAGAATATTTTTATCATCTGGATGTATTTCTAGTTGAAGATACTCGGCGGACAAATCAATTTTAGTAAATCTAGTACCTCTTGCTATTTTACTAAATAACACTTCAATTGTAGGTAACGGATACATATCAACCACCAACGATTGAAGTGGCCCATTCACTCTTGTCCGCCTTAATTATAAACCTTCCGCCACTTGGTTTTCCAGTTCGCGTTCCACTGCATGCCATAGTGGAAACGCGATTCGCCTAGGCTTAATGAACCTAGGATCTTGAAAACCCGTAATCATTCCAGTAGACGGTGCAAATAAATTTGGATATTTAATTATCATCATCCTTGGGTCAATATCATTTTTGCTACATTCGATCTTGTTGATATTACATATCATAATATTGATTACATAATCAATTCAATTTATTTTATTGAGACATATAAACACAGTTTTTTTTGTTTTGTTTTTTTGATTACACTAATTTTCAGCAAGGGCGATAGGTAATAATGATCGTATACACTTTCATTCGCATTGTCATCCCATAATGTTTTAATGAGCGGATTATGGAGGAAAGCAGCGCCTTGAAGTCTTTTCTGCAAGATGTGGGTCATGCAGACCACAAGCGGCTATACCCTCGTTATATTGTACAAAAACTTGTTAGAGAACCATTTTTATTTGGTTTTCGGAATTTACCACTACAAAATCTTAACATTTGCATTTCAAAAGCTTCCAGTTCGTTTGCTACCGTAGGCGATATGGTAAAACAAACCCGTATGTTATGATAGGGCTAATTAGAGTTTTCTATAATAACAGTTTAGCATTTTGTGACAGATGTTTGAAAGAAAGCAATTGCTTCAACATGGGCGTAGCAGCTTTAGCTTTATTTAAAACTTTTCTTGCGTGTTTGTTAAATACAAATCTATTGTGCAAATGAATGCCCAAGTACTTCGTCTCTGTTTTAGAAGGTATTCGGGTGTTAAGAATATGTAAAGGAAGAGTTCTAAAACAAGTCTATCCACATTTTTCTGTATTTATATTTAGGCCCAAAGAGCTTAAATAGGAAACTAAAGTGGGCATAGAGTGTCTGACTTTATTTAGAGCAACGTGAGGTCTCGCATCACTAGCTAGGACGATGGTGTCGTCTGCATACAAAATAGCTCCGGGCTCGTTCGCAATCGGATCATTAAAAGGAAAGTCTTGGAGAAATATATTCAATAATTTGGGTCCAAGTATAGATCTTTGGGGAACGCCCGAAATGACCGGAATTTCATCAGGTACTTTTTTTTTTTTGCCGAGAGGGTGAAAATCTTCTAAAGACACCATAAGGCCCGACCGCGCATGCTTATGGTAGTATGAGATTTTTATTCACTAAAAACACCACTCATCAAGATTAATACTACGACTAAGCCGTCGCTTATCCAGCAGTTTTATTTTCGCTTACGAGACTCGTGATTTTTGGAAGAGATGTTCGAATGTAATTTAAAAAGAATGTAGCGCTTTAGACAGGTTAAATTCCAATGAAAGTTCCCGCGGTTTTCACGACCGCCATATACTATGACGCGAGGTCAAAAGGTATTGTCCTTTGCAGACGACGAATTGAATTGTTCGCGTCAAGTAGTTGAAAGACGGTACGGTTACAATGGCCGTGAACACGATCTTTGTGTTTACGAGCAAAATTTGTTATCTCTTCGGCGACGCTGGGGATTCCCAGGTCTCAATGAATATCTTCGTTACGTATATACCACGGTACCCTAACGATCGTTCTAAGAACTTTATTTTCAAAAGTTTCTAGGATGTTTCTATTGCTTTTCGTGGTACATCCCCATAGTTGTAGACCATACGTCCACACTGGCTTTAGCACTTGCTTATAGATAAGCAGTTTGTTATGTAGGCTCAACTTCGAATGTTTTCCGAGTAGCCAGTACATTTGTCGGTATTTGTTTTTCGCGTATGGTATTTGAGCCGAGTTTAAATATACGAGTAATCTGTCTTTCTTGTAGGTAAAGTTGACGTGAGTAGATTTGCTTTCCTTCAGCACAATACGCCAAGAATTCATCCAAGCATGGACTTTATTAATAGCATGTTGCAGTTTTTTAGTTGCTGCTTCAATTGTATCGCCCATTGTCAATATCGCCGTATCGTCCGCAAACGTGACTCTGAAATGCCTCTGAAATCTATTGATAACACAATTAAATGAGTTAAATAATAGAAATTTTGTCCCTACTTACAATGTAACCGGTAGCTCTAAGGGATTACTTTTATCCCTTAGATTTCTTCGAGTTATCCTTAACTTATGCTGCTGCTGCATCTCTTCATGTAATTCAGCTGCTATTATAGATACAGTCGTGAAGATCCTTCGGCGTTGTCTTTATTTTAAATTTCTAAGAATCTCAAATATTCAATCAATTTTAAAGATTTCAAGTACACATTAGTTGCTGTCAAAATATTCGAATATAATTTCGAATGTGTTTTTCACATTTGCAAGGTGTAAGATTGATTGCGGGGGAAAACAAATTCCCCAGGAATTTTACGATACTGAAATTTTTTTCATGGGAACAAAGTTTTCCGAGGGAACTTTTTCTTCGTCAGAATTCACGATAGGGCTTATTGTAGCTCAAGTGTTTATTTTTAACCCTTACCGCGCACAACTGCAGTTTTTTTTATATCCACCGAGTGTTCGATGTTAATTTGAATGAATAAGGACGAACCGCCCCGCGATCAATCAGAAGGATGATAGGCGTGATAACCAACGTTGCCTCTTATCTTTATTTGCGATTACGTTGTTAGATGGGTTTCGGAGATCAAACATATGTCGATATTTTCTCTCATTAAAAAAATTTCTAATTCGTTAGATTTTTGTAAGAGTCCGTTTGTATTTCATGTTATAATTTTAAGCCAAGAGTCCATACCTACTTAGATTTAGATATAAGGTTAGCCATATAAAAGTTTTCGACGTTACTGAGACGTTCGAAAATTCGTTTGTTCGTTTCACATTGTTCCTCGAACTTACTCGTAGCATAAATGCAGTTCAGAATTTCTTTCAACGGATCAGAGTGTGGCCCGTCGTTTCGTTTGGTTGCTTTGACTGTAGCCTAAGAATATGTCAGGAAACTGGCATTCGTTGGCTTATCCGATGTTATATTTCATTCAGTCTTTTTAGTCGACGACTTCGATGTACTTTTAATCGGCTTAGAGGGCTGATTGACTGGTTCAAGAGTCTGCACTGCTGATTCGAGCGTCCTTTCAGTCGGCTTAAGCGTCTGTACAACTGGCTTACGAGTCCGCTCAGTCTGCTTAGCAACGCGCTCTACCGACTTAGGAGCCCGATCGACTGATTTCGTTCCCCGCACAGTCGGCGTTGTAGATTTCCTTAGTCGCATCTGTAGTTCCTTTGCGACCTCGCAACCGCGATAATTTGCTGGGTGTCTTCATTTGCAGTTAACGCAAGTTGCTTTTTCATTTTTGCTTAAACTGCAATTTTCAGTTTCCAGCGCACTAAACCCAGCGCGGCTCTTTCCGACAATACGCCTGCGTATGATTAAACTCTTGGCAATGCTTGCATTGAGGGATTGTCTTCGTGTTGACACGTAGTGGCTCGATTTTAACGACCATACTCATGATTGTGCGAATATTGTATATCTTTTCCTGGCTTTCCGTTTTATCGAACGATAGCACAATAAGCGGAACTTTACGTTTCACTTTAGCTTCTTCTCCACAATCGGGTCGTTTTCTTTCTTTTTTTAAGAGGTTCACAGTGTCAAGAATGTTATAACCTCTATCGCGTAAATCACCTATAACGTCTTCTTTAGCGCAAGATGGATGAAGTCCTCCAGCTACGGCTCTCAAAGGTCTCTCAGACTTGTCTTCATAGGTTTGTCATTGAATTTGTTCGTTGTTAAGCTTTTGAGATACAGCCCAATAGCCCTCAGCGTTATTAACCTTGTTTTTCCATGGAACAGAAATCGCCTGTAATATTTATTGGAGGAGGGCGCGTTTGCTCTCAATTTCCTTTTCTGCTTTTCGCTGTGCTTTGCGACAACTTTCTAATGACAACTCAAATCAAGCTGTAAGCGAAAAATTTTTCTGTCCACCCATATTTATATTTGGTGCAAATTGTAGCTTAATAAGCAATGTATTAAAACTGGCAGCCTCTGAATGTAAAGTTGATAAACTAAATCATAAATTTATTAATCTAGGTTATAAGAAAACCAAAGTTTACGTAGATAACGCAAATATTCATAGAATACTTACTGGACAAATTTGGGGAACTGGTATTGGAACTTTCTCTTTCTCTCCTAAAGTAACTAAGCGGTTGTCTATCTTACTGAAGGGTATTGATGGTGATACACCCGTGGAAGTATTAAGTTCAAATGCATTAAATAAAGATGCTCCCAATGTCAAAATTAGCAAAATATCTCCTTTCACTACACTTAATTCCATTGGGTCAAAGACGAAATTAAATATTTTTGTTATTCAATTAGTAGTTGGAGAAACCCCAAAATATTTAACTCACATAAAGTATTTTCTTCACCAACGTGTTTAAGCATAACAAATCAATCATTAGATGCTATCGGTGTCAAAGATTTGGACACACTGGCGAATGTTATGCTTATAATAGTCGATGCGTACTGTGTGGTGAATCTCATGATTCAGGGAATTGTATTGATTCTAATAGGGCTCTCATAGAGAAAAATCAAGAAGTTCCTATACCAAAATGTATCAATTGTGACATGCTGCTAATAAAAAGGCCTGTCTCTACTTTATAAAGTATAAGGAGAAACACCAAATGTTGTCTCAGAAAGCTAAATATCTAGCAAATTGAAGTAGAATGCAAGTGCAGGACACAATTAATGCATTTATTTACCATATCCGCAACGTAACCACAAAAACTCAGCAGACTATTGTCAATACTCAACTGCCAAAAGCTCAGCAAATGGAGATGAATTCTAAACCAAATAGCATCAATGATTTACTTAGTGAATCAATAAACTTATTTAATATTTCCTTTACTCTGTTACATAAAATTCGCCAATTTTGGCCCATTTATCAAAAATTACAAACCAAAGAAGAAAAAATGTTTGCATATCTTGACTTTGTTGCTTCTATTGTAATATGATCCAATCCACTAGACTTAAAACTATCTCGATTAATATAAATTCCATAATATTTCACGAAAGAAGAATTGCACTGATCAATATTCCAAAAAGCCTTAAACCCGATATTTGTTTCCTTTCAGAAACCAGATTAAAAAAAGAAATAGACCTATTATCAATAGCTATAATATACTCGTAATAAGAAATGACCATGGGAGAGGAACTACCATCGTTGTTGATGAGAAATTTAAGCTGAATAGAGTTCCTTTCCAAAGTGACATTTTTTCAGTTTGTCTAGGTGCTTTAAGTTGTCAAAACCACATGGGAGCAATGAAACGAATACTCATTGGATACATACCATCGTCAGCTGGTCAAAATCTTACCAGTGAACTTGACAGGCTGTGTAATATTGCTATATTTTAATACTTGGAGACAATTTTAACGCGAGACGTACCAATGCCAATGGAAGAGTAGTAATCAATTGGTTTTACAATGGTCCATTTCTTCAACTTGATTTAATATCTCCTTACAGTCCCACTTGTTAAATGTCTTCAACATTATTTTAAATATCTTCAACATTATTCCTATATTAAAACCTATATTTGTATTTAGAACCCAACTCCACTCTAGATTATCGCAGTTAAACATTCCTAGGGAAAGAAATATTTCTAACTCTGGAATAGATAATGCGATAAACTAGTTAGTTAAATGGGAAAATTATTTCGTGTATTCAAAGCAACTCTTCTAATCAAAATCTAAAAGACCAAAGATACGGTAATATATCAGCACAAACTAATAACCTTATAAAAATTCGATCCATCTGGCTGAGAAAACTTAAAAGAATTTATCGCCGTCATTTTAGTAGGGTAAATCAGGAGTATGTAGAACTTAATTCCATGATACAATGCTTAAGTAAGATAATCAAAGAAAAAGTGAAAATAGATACGAAAAAAGCGTTCAGGGAGCGTTTGCGTAAAATAAGACCTTCCCCGCAAGCCTTTAAGGAAATCGATGAGATAATTGGACTGATATTGTGCAAGATGTTCTCAATTATAACGGTCAAGAGTTAACTGATATTGACTTAATACTTTTAAAGATATCTTGAAAATTTTGGCCAAAACTTGACTAACTGAGTACTGCAAACAGTTACCGATTTTGACTACAAAACTTGTTTCTGACATCCATCTCCCCGAATAACACTGTGCTTAGTCAATTGGTTTCTCCATTCACTTCACCAAATAAAATTAATCTACATAGAATTAAAATAAATAACAAAACATCACATGGTCTAGACCAGATTCCAAATTTTGTGCTGCGTAAATGTCCGCATTCATTAGATATTACACTTTCGGTCATATTTAACCATTGCATAAACAATGGTTATTTTCCCATAGTCTGGAATAAGTCAAAGATCTTACCCATAGCAAAAAAAAAATCACGACGATGTTAAGGAATTTCGTCCTATTTCATTGCTTTCCAATATAGACAAATTATTTGAGCGTGTTCTAGCAGATATCCTAGATAATTTTTGCGTGGACATGAATATCATTCCGAATAATCAGTTTGGTTTCAGAAAGGGACATTCGACGGAGCATGCCTTCTTACTTCTACGAGTATGCAACAATATAGTACATAACCTGAGACAAAGAAAATGTACTGTTGCATTAGACATAGACCTACAGGCGGCTTTTGATTGTATTTGGCATACGGGATTGATTTTTAAGTTATTAAATCTTAACTTTCCTGTATCAACCACTCGAATGATCGCTAGCTTTTTAAGTTCAAGAAACGTCTATTGGTTTAGAGTAACATCGAAAGCTTTTGTATGGCTAACCTTATATCTAAATCTACTTAGATATGGACTCTTTGCTTAAAATTATAACATGGAATGCAAACGGACTTTTACAAAAACCTAACGAATTAGAAATTTTTCTAATGAGACAAAATATCGACATATGTTTGATCTCTGAAACACATTTAACAAGGGAATCGCAAATAAAGATAAGAGGCTACATTGGTTATCACGCCTATCATCCTTCTGATAGAGCGAGGGGCGGTTCGTCCTTATTCATTAAAACTAACATCGAACACTCGGTCGATATAAACATAGAGGTGGAAAAACTTCTGTTGTGCGCGGTAAGGGTTAAAAATAAACACCTGAGCTACAACATAGCGTTTACTGTCCACGCGATGCTCGCTTGAAAAAGACGACTACTTTCGTGTCTTCAATGCCTTTGGTTCAAATTTCCTTATTGGTGGAGATTTCAACGCGAAGCACACCTTCTGGGGTTCAAGATGTACATCACCTAAAGGAAAAATTCTCTACGAAGTGGCAAATGAATTCGGTTGTTGTTTTTATTCATCAGTAAAACCTACCTATTGGCCAACCGACTCAGAAAAAATTCCAGATCTTATCGATTTTTTCGTTTCAGAAGGTATTTACGATAAATTTATTACAGTCGAAGAAAGTTTTGATCTCTCTTCTGACCACTCTCCGGTAATTTTATTACATGGTGAAGCGTTGAACAAGAAAGAAGGACCTCCAAGACTTACTAGCAGTAGAACAAATTGGGAGGGCTTTAGAATTTATTGCGAAACAAATATCGACTTAAATGTATCACTTAAAACACCTTGTGAACTGGAGGACGAAGTTGATCCGCAACGAAAAGTATCCAAGAGAAATCATTGAACTGGTAAGGGAGAAAAGAAAAGCACAAAAGAAATGGCAAATGACACGTGCACCGCAGCATAAAAAGGTTCTTAACCGACTATGCAATCGCCTTGGAGATAGTATTCGGGAATTTAATAGCAATAAGATAGCGACCTAACTTGAAAATTTCTCCCCTGAAAGAGAATCAAATTATACACTTTGGAAAACGCTAAAAGGCATCCGGAAACCTCAAATGCAAGCGCCACCAATTCGGAAAACGATAGAACTTGGGCCAAAAGCGACAAAAAAAAGGCAGAACTTTTTGCTTTGCACTTA
Source organism: Pocota personata (assembly GCA_963082735.1). Lineage (NCBI taxonomy): Eukaryota > Metazoa > Arthropoda > Insecta > Diptera > Syrphidae > Pocota > Pocota personata. The sequence continues at coordinate 58,153 of CAUJBT010000238.1, read as the reverse complement.
GAAGAAATGCTTAAGCCATCGGACGGCCCCTTTGATAACACCCGACTCCCCAGTCACGACATCTGACAACTTTAAAGTAAAAAATGTTGCATTAATTGAACTGAGGGAAGTGATTAAAAATCTAAAGACTAAAAAGGCACCGGGTTACGACTTGATAACGGCGCAGGTGCTCAAGGAATTACCGAATAAAGCTCCTATCAAACTGCTATATTTGATTAACGCTTCGTTCAGATTGCTCTACGTTCCGAAACAATGGAAAGTTGCAGAAATTATAATGGTCCCGAAACCAGGCAAACCTCTGAATGAGAAGAAATCATATCGGCCTATTTCCATATTGCCGGTTATCTCTGAAATATACGAAAAACTACTTTCAAAACGACTACAACCCGTAATCAATGAAAGACGTCTCATTCCTGACCATCAGTTTGGATTTAAAGTCAAACTTTCTACAATCGACCAAGTCCACAAAATAACTGACATGATTGAGAAAACTCTCGAAGAAAAAAAGATTTGTTGTGGTGTATTTCTTGACGTCTCACAAGCTTTCGATAAGGTTTGAAACGAAGGCTTGGAGTATAAATTGCAACGACTACTGCCACGGCAACTCTTTCTAATCTACGATCGTACCTCACCGAAAGAGTTTTTCGTGTTAAGCACGGAAATGATTACTCTGATTTCAAGGAGATTGCGGCCGGAGTCCCACAAGGAAGTGTCCTTGGCCCACTTCTATATGTACTCTACACGCGTGATATCCCGCAGGAAAGAAACTGCGTCATTGCCACATTTGCGGACGATACGGCGATATTGACAACGGGCGATACAATTGCTGCTTCAATTGTAAAGCAGAAACTAAAAAGCTGCAAAATGCTGTTAATAAAGTCCACGCTTGGAGGAATTCTTGGCGTATTGTGCTGAACGAAAGCAAATCTACTCACGTCAACTTTACCTACAAGAAAGTGGACAGATTACTCGTATATTTAAACTCGGCTCAAATACCATACGCGAAAAACAAATACCGACAAATGTACTGGCTACTCGGAAAACATTCGAAGTTGAGCCTACATTCGAAGTTGAGCCTACATAACAAACTGCTTATCTATAAGCAAGTGCTAAAGCCAGTGTGGACGTATGGTCTATGGGGATGTACCAGGAAAAGCAATAGAAACATCCTACAAACTTTTGAAAATAAAGTTTTTTATTCTATCTCTAGTTACTGGCAATTCTTTAAAGAAATTTATCGAACTGATACAAATACTTTCAACTTCTGTATTATCAGTGAGAGGTAATCTTGATAAAGCGTCTACATGAGCTAAATCCTTTGCTGATCTGTGCCTTATTGTATAATTGAACATGGAAAGTGTAATAGCCCATCTCTGTAAGCGAGCGACTGCGACCGGTGGAGTCCCCTTTTTGGGTTAAATATCTCCTTTAACGCCTGATTGTCTATATATATTACGAACTTTTTCCCGTATATGTATTTAAAGAATTTTTTTATTGCAAACATGACTGCCAGAGCTTCTCTGTGCAATTGTGAATAATTCTTTTCTGCATCTGAAAGCGTACTACTTGCAAATAACACAGGTTTTTCCACTCCATCGACAACGTGCAACAAAACAACCCCGTGGGGCTCGCATCTGTACTAATAACGATAGGTTTGTTCTTGTCGTACATTTCCAATACGTTATTTTGTAGGATGAGCCTTTTTGAATTTTCAAATTCTTCCTGACATTTTTTGTCCCAACTGAATTTAGAACCCAAGTAGAACTCTTCCTTTACATATTCTTAACACCCGAATACCTTCTAAAACAGAGACGAAGTACTTGGGCATTCATTTGCACAATAGATTTGTATTTAACAAACACGCAAGAAAAGTTTTAAATAAAGCTAAAGCTTCTACGCCCATGTTGAAGCAATTGCTTTCTTCCAACCATCTGTCACAAAATGCTAAACTGTTATTATATAAAACTCTAATTAGCCCTATCATAACATACGGGTTTGTTTTACCATATCGCCTACGGTAGCAAACGAACTGGAAGCTTTTGAAATAAAGGGTGGTTAAGTTTTAAGGGCCGATGTTGATTTTTAATAAAACACAAATTATTTAGGAAATTACTGTCATTTCTTTTTATTATGATAATATTGGTATGGTTCAATTATGTATGGAACAAAATATCGGTCAAATGGCCGCCGCGACTTCGGCGGCACACCTCCATCCGATGGTCTAAATTTTCGATGACGCTGAGGCATAATTGAGGTTCTATGCCGTTAATGTGCCGAATTATCTCATCCTTTAGCTCTTGAATTGTTGCTGGCTTATCGACGTGCACCTTTTCTTTCAAATAACCCCAAAGAAAGAAGTCCAACGGTGTCAAATCACATGATCTTGGCGGCCAATTGACATCGCCACCACGTGAGATAACACGGCCATTGAATTTGTCGCGCAAAAGAGCCATTGTTTCGTTAGCTGTGTGGCAAGTGGCACCATCCTGTTGAAACCACATATCGTCCAAATCCATATCTTCCAATTCGGGCCATAAAAAGTTCGTTATCATCTCACGATAGCGAACACCATTCACAGTAACTTCCTGACCGGCCTCATTTTGGAAAAAATACGGCCCGATGATGCCGCCAGCCTTTAAACCGCACCAAACAGTCACTCTTTGTGGGTGCATTGGTTTTTCGACAATCACTCTTGGATTATCAGTCGCCCAAATGCGGCAATTCTGCTTATTGACGAATCCACTGAGGTGAAAATGTGCCTCTTCACTGAAGATGATTTTCTTCGAAAATTGATCATCCACTGTTGCCATTTCTTGCCACCATTGTTACCATTGACGACGCTTGAAATGGTCAAGAGGCTTTAGTTCTTGAGTCAATTGCACCTTGTAAGCGCGTAAATGCAAGTCTTTATGCATAATGTTCATCAACGACGAGCGTGAGAGGTGCAATTGTTGGGCACGACGACGAGTTGAGGTGGACAGCTCTTCAGCCACACTATCGCGAACAGCAGCAATATTTTCTGCAGTACGAGCTGTACGAGTATGCACTGGTGTTTTCACATCTCCTACAGACCCGGTTTGCACAAATTTTTGCACGATTTTTCCGATTGTACGCACATTTTGACGATTAAATTGACCGAAAGAATCACGAAATGCACGATATGCATTTTGATTTGAACGCCCATTTTCATAATAAGCCTGAATAACTTTAACGCGTTGCTCGATTGTGTATCTTTCCATGGTTCAAATTGAGTTAGTCTGAAATTGAGAAATGTCAAATGAAATGCAGAAAAAAAACTTGACGTTTAGGTGTGGTTCACATTCAACATCGGCCCTTAAAATTTAACCACCCTTTACAAATGTTAAGATTTTGTAATGGTAAATTCCGAAAACCAAATAAAAAATGGTTCTCTAACAAGTTTTTGTACAATATAACGAGGGTATAGCCGCTTATGGTCTGCATGACCCACATTTTGCAGAAAAGACTTCAAGGCGCTGCTTTCCTCCATAATCCGCTCTTTAAAACGTTATGGGATGACAATGCGAATGAAAGTGTATACGATCATTATTACCTATCGCCCTTCAATCTGATGGATACTAGGTCAAGCCCTATGTTCTACTTAGAGTCCAATACTAGATTAACTTTTCCTTTTTACGAGAAAGTTTCATTGTCTAACTTAAGATAATTGTTTAGTAAAAACAACATTTTATAATAGCTTGTGCTGGTTTTATATGACTTGTCCCTATATGCACCGCCATATAATGGAACTAGGTCAGAATAGAAAACTTATGCATCGCTCTCTCCACCTAGATTTAAGTAAAAGTAGTTATACTTTATTGTTTAGTTCTAGTCATTATTTTTAAGTCCTCAGAGTAAAATAATTTTTGTAATTGACATTTATTCTTTAGATAAAAAGTATCTAATATAGTTAAAACCAATTGCTGGGCCAGATAAAATTAAATAAGTCGGCTTGCTGAAAATTAGTGTAATCAAAAAAACAAAAAAAAAAAAACTGTGTTTGTATGTCTCAATAAAATAAATTGAATTGATTATGTAATCAATATTATGATATGTAATATCAACCAAGATAAGTAAATTTCCAAATTTATTTGCACCGTCTACTGGAATGATTACGGGTTTTCAAGATCCTAGGTTCATTAAGGCTAGGCGAATCGCGTTTCCACTATGGCATGCAGTGGAACGCGAACTGGAAAACCAAGTGGCGGAAGGTTTATAATTAAGGCGGACAAGAGTGAATGGGCCACTTCAATCGTGTTTGTGCCCAAAAAAGATGGCGCTGTCCGGATCTGTGGCGATTAAAAGGTTACGGTGAATCCGGCATTGGTGGTTGATATGTATCCGTTACCTACAATTGAAGTGTTATTTAGTAAAATAGCAAGAGGTACTAGATTTACTAAAATTGATTTGTCCGCCGAGTATCTTCAACTAGAAATACATCCAGATGATAAAAATATTCTTACCTTGAGCACGCACAAGAGTTTGTATCAGCCCACACGTATGATGTATGGGATTGCCTGTGCTCCTGCGAAATGGCAACGCTTTATGGAACAATTAGTTGGGGACATATCACGCGTATCAGTGTTCCTGGACGATATCAAAATCACTCATATCGGTCGTGTAGAAGAAGTTCTAGCTAGAATGCATGCAGTACCTCATTGAGTACTGCGGGTATGTTATTGATAAAAATGGTATTCGTAGGATGCCCGGTAAGAGCGATGCAATGCAAAAGCTAAAAAAAAACGACGAAATACGCGCATTTCTGGGTCTTACGAGTATCAACTACTATAGGTGGTTCATCAAAAATCTAGGTACTATTCTATGCCCATTGAACTGGTTACTACAAAACAATGTGCTATTCCGTTTTGATAACGATTGCGAGAAAGCGTTTGTTGAGGTGAAAAAGCAAATGTACGAGTAATCAGATACAGTGTTGGTTTTCTACGATCCTAAGATGCCAGTCGTTCTCGCGGTCGATGGTAGCACGATTGGAGTTGGAGAAGTATTGAGCCATCTGTGTGGAGATGGTACGGAGAGGCTTTTGCAGTTTGCTTCGCAGAAGCTGATTCAGGTACACAACAGCGGTATAGTCAGGTAGACAAGGAAGCCTGTGCCATCATGTTTGGGGTAAAGAAATTCTACCAATACCTTTACGGGAAATATTTACTTTGGTAACAGATAATAAAGCTGTCTCCCAAACTTTTTCTCCTCAGAAAGACTTGCCCACACTATCAGTAACAAGAATGCAGCATTATGCAATATTTCTAGAGCATTTTAATTCCGACATCAAACTGAAGAAATCCACAGATAATGCCAATGCCGATGAGATGTCACGCTTGCCCAGTGCGTATACATATAAACATATCGAAGAAATAGACGTTTTAGAGGTGGAGGCCATTGAAAATTTACCAGTGATGTTTTCGGAACTGAGTGCGAAAACTAAGCTAGAAAAAGAAGTAAGGTTATTAATAGAATACCTTACGAGCTACGAACTCCTCCCCTGCGACTATTTCTTGTTTCCAAACATGAAGAAATGGCTCAGAACTAAGAGATTTGGGTCGAATGAAGAGGTCATCGCTGAAATAAACGCTTATTTTGAGGGTGGCCGTGGTGTAGTGGTAACATCATCGCTTGTCACGCTACAGGTTCACGGTTCGAATCCTGATGTCGATAATCATCTATTTATTTCGCATGAAATAAATAAAAAAAAAGTCGATCAATTGCGAAAGCTTATGTCAACTCTACTGCGAAGGCATAATATTGGCAGTAGGGCGGTCATATGGCTAAAATGCAACTTGATCGTGATGATGACATCAAGAGGACGGAAAAATAATACTGTGAATCATGAGCAATGACAAAAGCAAAATCAAACAAGCTCCCCAGTTATCTGGACAGCCACCCTTGGAGTTCACTGAAACTTAATACCAGCTGAGTTTCAAACCAACTACACCAATCTGTCTTTCTCTCTGTCTCTTGCCCTTTCCTCAAAACTCCCGTGTCCTAAAAATAAGTATAAGGGTATTCATAACCCCTTTCACACGTGCAAATTATAAAAAAAAAAAATTTTGAGGAGCTCGAGAAATCGTATTATTTGGAGGGCATCAAAGCATTGGAGAAACATTAGATGAAGTGTATAGAGCTAAAAAGGAGACTATGTTGAAAAATAAAATATTTTTATACCGAAAAGAGTGTTCCTTATTTTATTTTTCAGGGACTTATTGACCCACCCTCATATGTACCAAGGTGTATTATCAATGTTTCATAGGACCTTATTTTGTAAATTTGTCTGGCATGTGCTTGCCCACAACTGGAGCCCGTAGGTCCATACTGGTATCGAAACTTGCTTATATAGCACTTCCTTATTGTAGTTGGACAGGGATGAGTATCTCCCAGTAAGCCAATACATTTTTCTGTAGCGCATGTTCAGTTCATCTCCCTTTTTCTTTACATGTACTTTCCAACGCAGTTTAGTGTCTAGAGTCTTGCCTATTCGTATATTTGAATATTCGACTACATTGTCATTTATATATACTGTAATGTGTGATACATTTTTATACGTAAAATCAATATGGACTAAGTTTAGGCCATTTGATTAAATCTGCCATTTTATAGTCCATTCTGAGATATAATTTACTGTTATTTGAAGTTTTTTTGTTGCTATTTTGATAGTTTCTCACACAGCAAGTACAGCAGTATCATCTGCAAAAGTTGCTATAGTGACGTCTTCACTTTCTAGTAGATCGCTAGTAAATAATAGTTATAATACTGGACCTAGTGCTTTTGTAATTTATTTATCAGTCCTCTGTGCCATACTCTATCGAAAGCTACAGCATATCTTTTTCTCTTCAAATGCTCTTTCGATTTAATCTGTGATTCTATGCAGCTGATTAATCGTAAAGTGCTTTTGTCTAAATCCACATTCTATCGCACTAGCGATTTTTCTTCAATTATTTTTTGCAGGCGTTTCACCAGCATCTTTTCCATCTTTCCCGAGAGGGTGAAAGTCTTCTAAAGACACCATAAGGTCCGACCGCGCGAGTTACATCCCAAAGTTCCGGTAACATGATGCCAACAGGAAAAGTCAGGCCGGAAATATTGCATTTTGTAGAAAACCTAAGTCATTCGCGACACAGCATAAATGAAACATGTTGATATAGCATTTATTTATTTAATTGATCAAGCTGACACCAACAGCAAATTCATTTTTTGCAGTCGAGAATGATTATTGATTGAATAAAGTAAGAATAAAGTGTTTAAAGTAGTCTTGTCTCGACCGTTCAAACATGTAGAACTAAGAATATAAAAATAAAGTGTTTATTATTTGAATTATTTGTGTAATCTTGTTATTTTGTCTTCTGCTTATATTTTTGGTGTTCTCTGAAGAGAACTAAATACATAACTGGCGCAGTCAAAGCAGTATAATTCTAAAGAACATATACAGAACCATTTTTTGTTCAAAAACAAAAAAAAAAAAATACACACACAAAAAAAAAAATAATAAGTAGCTATCTGCAAGAGTAGTAACAAACAAATAATAAAGCAAAACCAGTGAACTAGTGTCCTATAGGTTAATAAATTTATGAAATAGAATAGAATAGAAACGAAGTGTTCGATAAATATCGTAATTTTGGCAGTGACAGTGATAGTAATAGTGAATCGGAATTAAATACGATGGCCAGTCAACAGGAAATTGCATTGCTAATGCAAACAATTCAACAACAGCAAAATGATATCGTCAGTTGCAACAACAACTCAACCAATTCCTACTGCAACAAAATGAAGAACAAGCCAATCGGCGACCAAATGCAGACCAAATCAATCCCAACGGAAATATATTCAAACTGTCAACTGATCAAGTGTTAAACCATTTTCGTCACTTGGAACCATTCAATGGCAGAAATGATTTTAAATTAATGCAATTTATCGGATCTGTGAATAACGCATTGGACTTGTGTAACAGCGAGCAAATAAAGCAATACGTCATCAAGATGATACTGAACGAGAAAATTCAGGGCGAAGCAAAGAGATGTGTACAACGACTTTGCGACGGTTTAACCTGGGAAAAAGCACAATCGGAGCTGAAGCTACACTTTCGACCTCGCAAGGACTACGGAGAACTAATTAATGAATGCCGAAATTTTAAGGTATGTAATTTAAGACAATTATTTGATAAGGTTAGATCAGTTAATTACCAATTAAATGAATTATATAATTTTATAGAAGAAGAAGGTGATAAACCAACAATATATTCTCCAGAAAATAACGATAAATACCTGGTAGGAATCGTTATGGAAAAATTAGATAGTTTAGTACGTGGTAATGTAGAAAAAAAAAATAATACCTTGATAGAGGTATACAATAAATTCGCAGAGCTCAAACTACTTGATGATGAAAGGGCTATCGGTACCGTTCATCGAAGTCAAAAATCTTTTATTATAAATAGTGACAAGGAATTAAATCCTGAAACTTATAGGCAGGGAAATAGAACACAAAATTATGGCGAGACATTTAGAAATAATAGAAGACAAAATAACGACACTAACAGTTACAGTAATTTTCAACAAAACAGGTATCGAACTAACAACAACAAAGATAATAATACAAGAAATTATAATGGCACTAATAGTCACTCTAATACAATTAGTAATCAGCCTCAAGAGAACAACCAGTTTAGAGGTACTAACCACACATATAATTCAGGTCGATCTGACAATTATCAAAATAACTCTTATTCTGGTTTGATGCGAAATAGAAATAACGACAATAGTTCTAGTGCATATAACCGTATTCAGCCTATGGAGATAGGAAACATCGAAAAACGTGAAAATTTTTTAAAGGAACCTCATGCTCAAAATTACCGGTAGTAACTCTTACTATAGGTAATCAAAAAATTAGGTGCTTGATTGATACCGGCTCTGAAACAAGCATTATAAAACCCAACTTCTTACAACATTACCCCCAATTAGAGCTTTCAGACCCTATATTTTTTTTTCACCCCACTCCCAAAAGAATTTTTGTCTAAAGGAACAATGGCATGGAAAGTGCTTACATTGAATGGTAGGAAATATGACGCAATTATTGGCCAAAATTTGTTATCATATCTAAAGGCAAAAGTAGACCTGGGGGAAAGACAGTTAGAAATAAACGGTACCAAAATCTTTTTTGAGGATGATTACCCCTATGATATTAACCAAATTACTGCCTTAGAAATTAACGAGGGATGTAATACCAATTGTATAAATTTAAATCATCTAAATGCTCACGAAAGTAAATCAATTAAGAATTTAATGCAAAATTATCAAGAATTATTTTTTAAGGAAGGTGACGAATTAACATGTTCTACTGAAGTGCAACACGAAATTTTCACTACCACAAGTAGACCAATATATGGAAGAAATAGAGAAACAAATTTCAGAAATGCTTTCGCAAGGAATTATAAGAGAAAGTAGTTCCCCATACAATTCTCCTCTTTGGATCATTCCAAAGAAGTCAGATAATTCCGGGAAAAAGAAATGGCGGATAGTTATCGATTTTCAAAAACTGAATGAAGTTACGATAGAATTTAAGTTCCCAATTCCCAATATAGAAAATATATTGGACAAATTGGGAAGAGCCCAATATTTCACCACTCTGGATTTGGCGAAAGGATTCCATCAAATCCTGGTCAAACCTGAGGATCAAAAGAAAACTGCTTTCTCTACACCAAACGGACATTATGAGTATGTCAGGATGCCGTTCGGGCTTAAAAATGCCCCGGCAACCTTTCAAAGATTGATGAACTCAATCCTTAAGGACTACATTAACAAAATTTGTGTCGTTTATCTCGATGACATTTTAATTTTCAGTACATCACTAGAAGAACACATTTCTAGCATTCGAAAAATATTTGATAGGTTGAGAGAGGCAAAATTAAAAATGCAAATAGACAAGTGTAACTTTCTCCTCAGAGAAACAGAATATTTAGGTCATATTTTAACACCTGAAGGTGTACGGTCAAACCCCACAAAAGTCGAAGTTATTCGAAACTTGGCGCTACCAAAATCGTAAAAACAAATTAAATCTTTTTTAGGAGTCACCGGTTATTATAGGAAGTTCATTAAGAACTATGCTAAGATTGCACATCCTTTAACGAAATATCTGAAGAAAAATTCTCGAATAAGCCCTAATGACCCTAGTTTTATTACCGCTTTCGAAAAATTAGAAGATCTGATAACCAATCATCCAATTCTTAGATATCCCGATTTTGCTAAAAAGTTTAAACTCGTGACAGATGCTAGCAATGTTGCAATCGGAGCAGTTTTGACTCAAGATGGCCACCCAATTTCGTATGCCTCTAGAACACTGAACACTAAATTACTCCACCATTGATAAAGAACTGCTAGCTGTAGTGTGGGGTGTCAAGTACTTTAGGCCCTATTTGTTCGGAAGGGAATTCGAATTACAAACAAACCATCAGCCAACCAAATGGCTTCACTCCGGAGATGGCTTTTACAATTAGGAGAATACGACATATAGATCGATTATATTAAGGGCAAGGAGAACGTTATTGCAGACTTCTTAAGTCGTATAAATATTGAAAATAGGAACGATAAACTGACGATGAAACAAATCAAGATCAAGCTGATTTAAACTTAGAAACTAACTCATTGTCTTCAGGAAGTGTTGCAAACTAGAACACAAACAATGAAGTCTTTAAAGAGGTTTCCGACGAAAAACTTAAAAATTTAAATAATCTTGAGGAAACCCAAGAAGTTAATGCATCCGAGGATGTCCAAACCATCCACTCTCAGGAACAGAATATGGAAGATCATATTCCTATTTTAGATACTATAGTTAACCACTTTAAGACACAAATATTATTCTTAGAGCTTAAAGAACAAGAAATTGATTTTTTTTTTTAAATACTAAAATTTATATCGACAAAAACGACATATTTGAAGGAAATGTTAGCGTAATTATAAGGAAATATTTAAAGAAAAATAGAATAGGAATTTATTCCTATCTTAGTGATAGAGAATATAATGAACTGCAACAAAAAATAATCGAGACATTCCCTGATAGAAACATATTGAAATTTGTAAGATGTAAATAGTTTCATCGTTAGGGATATAGATGACGACGAGAAATAAATAAAGAAATAAATTCTTCCTTACAGAAACTCCATCAATATTAAACGAAATTGTCCATGTTGATATTTATGTTAATAGCAAACATTCATAGACAAATTTTCAAAGTTTGCTACAACCTTGTTTTTAGAAGATAGAAATGGTTTGACAATAGTAGAAAAAATGAAACATTTTATAGCAATCTGTGGAAAAGTAAAGAAATTGACTTTTAATAATGAATTTAAATCAAAAAATGTTGAAGGATTTTGCAAAAAAGAAAATATCGATTATCACATTGCGAAACCAAACAATCATACAGGTAATTCAGATGTTGAAAGGTTAAATAACACTCTCACAGAAAGAATTAGGGCATTGAATCTAGAGGACAAAGAACTCATCAAAACACAAATGCTTAACGCAGTCATACTTTATAATACCACTTATCACTCCACCATAAAATGCACCCACTCCGAAGTAAATGAACGAAAAGTTGACTTTAGCCTAATTAAACAAAGGATAGATAAAGCAAAAGCTAACACAATAGGAAGATGAAACGGAAATCATGAAAATTATATAGAAACCAGAACTACAGGTTCCATTAAGAATTATAAATCCCTTCGACACAAGGAAGAGTCTAAATTTAGAAAACACAAACTTGAAAACATACACGAAAATAACATAAAACGTATATTTAAATTTGCAGATCAAAACCCTTCTGATGTGGATACTAATACTAATAATCATCCCCAAAACACAAACAGTCCTAACAATTGAAAAAATCACTTCACAAGTCGGTTATGCAGAGATAAGGATTGATGAAGTAGAAATAGTTAATAAATTTGACATAATACTACATATTGTAATATGCGAACTACGGCTCGAGTAGATAAAACGTTATTCTGTGAGATTATTTCTTTATTTTCTAGTCTACAGAACAATTCAAGTTCACACTATACTATTCTTCGTAAATTCTTTTCTTACAAGGTCTCTTCTCAAATCACTTTATCTCATTTCAATTAATTCACAAATCCAAACTAATTACTTCTTCCTGTTAACTCTTAACTTTCAATCTATCACAAAATTACAACTTCGGCTGTTATCACTTTTCCAATCTCTTCGTGCGGTTCAAAACCCAACTGAATTGCCTCGATCGCCATCTGTCCTTATATAGTCGCATTTCTGATAGCCAGAAACTTCTAGCAAATTCTTCGACCACTGGAACAAGAAAATTCTGATGTAATAATTCCAAGGTGACAGCTGCAGCCAATAATCTCTTGCATTTATAATTCTCTCTTAATTCTGCGACGTCGTCTTAGACATAATTCGTCTCTTACTATGGACACGAACCGCGAATGAAAAGACACTTCGGAATGTGTTGCATCTTTTGGGGAGTAGTTATTATGTTACATTATGTTACACTGCCCCCCTCTTAAAAATGTTCGTCCCGAACAAGTGCATCCTCACTTCGGCCATTGTATCGACTCAGTCGGTCGACATGAACCAATTTTTTTTTGGCCCTTGGTCCTCGCTGGATGCGGTATACAACATCGTTGATGCAGGTTATTATTCTGTAGGGACCCTTCCAGTTCTGCTGCAATTTAGGTGATTTCCCCTTTTGGCGATGGAGATTATACAGCCACACTAGATCTCCTTCCTGGAATCCTGACGTTGTTGCCTTGGCAACATACCTGGTCTTCATGCGGTCGCTCGTTATCTTAATCTGGCTTCTGGTTCTTTGGTGTATGTCCCTAAGCCTTTCCCTAAGGTCCGCCACGTACTCCTCTTCATTTCTGGGCTCATTGGTAGGAGATCCAAATTTCACCTCACTGGGTAACCGAGCTATTCCAACAAACAAGATTTCGAACGGCGTATGTCGAGTAATGCTATGCGCGGCACTTCTGTAGGCCATCAAAAACAAGGGAATCAGCCAGTCCCAATCCCGTTGGTAGTCACCTACGACCTTCGAGAGATGTTCGTCCAAAGTCCTATTGAAACGCTCCACCATACCGTCCGACTGTGGATGAAGCGGGGTTGTCCCGCAGTGTAGACGATCTGCTCCGCCACGGTTCTGGCTTCCTGGTTAGGGATCGGAAACGCTTCCGGCCACTTACTGAAGTAGTCCATTACTACGAGCATATACCGATTACAATTGTCGGTTTCCGGAAAGGGCCCTGTCAATGGCGATTCATTCGAAAGGTGCTCCCACGTTGTATTTTTGCATCTTACCTCGAGTTTTGATTCTCGGACCCTTGCTAGCTGCACACACGTCGCATTTTCTGCACCAGTCTTTGACATCTTCCTTCGCTTTTAACCAATAAAAACGTTCTCGTACCTTTTCTAGCGTCTTATTCACTCCCAAGTGGCCTCCGGACGCCCGGCCATGTATTTCCTGTAACACCTCCTTGACCCTCGTCCGCGGCATGACAAGCTGCATTACAAATGACTTTCCGTCGGAGGATTCCCATTTTCTTCTCAGAACACCTTCTTGGACATGGAGGGAGTCCCACTGCGCAAAATATGCCTTTAAGGTCGGGCTTCTGTGAGAGATGTCCTGATGATCCGGTTTCTCCATGTTCTCCTTCCAGGCCAGAATCGGCTCGATATCCGGGTATTCTTTCTGAGCGTTCCGGATCTCATCTACGCTCTAGCTGACGATAGGTTCGGCTCTCAGTCTTTGGATGGAAACCAGCTCCCGTTCTTTCTGACGCGCACAGTGTTTACAATCCGTTCTGCATGGTCTCCAGGACAGTGCATCCGCATTAGAGTGGAGTTTTCCTTTACGACGCTATATTTCATAGTCGTAGATTTGCAGCCTTTCGATACATCTTGCGACCTGACGCTCAGGACTCTTGAACTGTAATAGCCATTTTAAGGCTGCATGGTCTGTGCGAAGAACGAATTTCCTCCCATAGAGGTATTTGTGAAAATGCTTCGTAGCCAAGATCAAAGCTAGAAGTTCTCTCCTTGTCACGCAGTAGTTCCTTTCTGGCTTAGAGAGCACCTTGCTGAAGTAGGCAACCACCTTCTCTTGGCCATCATGCACCTGGGAGAGTACGGCTCCTACCCCGACCTTACTAGCATCTGCATCCACAATGAATGTTTCCCCGGGAGTGGGGTAAGCTAGTATCGGGGCATCGCATAGCCGTTGTTTAAGTGCCTTGAAGCTCTTCTCGCACTCAATTGACCATTTGAATTGCTTTCTCTTTTCCGTCAACTGGTGCAGGCTCTTTGCGATCCCGGCAAAATCTTTCACGAACCGTCTGTAGTATTTGGCTAGGCCCAGGAAGCTCCTTAGTTGGTGTTTATCTTTGGGGACTGGCCAGTTTTTCACCGCTTCGACCTTCTCTGGATCGGTTCTTACTCCTTTTGCTGAAATTATGTGCCCCAAGTACTTGACTTCTGCTCTAAACAGGGCGCACTTCTTGGGGTTGAGCTTCAGGTGGGCACTTCGAAGCCTTTGAAAGACATCCCTTAGATTGTCTCGGTGTTGCGCAAACGTTTTTCCTACGACGATGACATCATCCAAGTACACCAAACAGGTTTCCCATGTTAACCCTTGTTAACCCTTAGTTGGTGTTTATCTTTGGGGACTGGCCAGTTTTTCACCGCTTCGACCTTCTCTGGATCGGTTCTTACTCCTTTTGCTGAAATTATGTGCCCCAAGTACTTGACTTCTGCTCTAAACAGGGCGCACTTCTTGGGGTTGAGCTTCAGGTGGGCACTTCGAAGCCTTTGAAAGACATCCCTTAGATTGTCTCGGTGTTGCGCAAACGTTTTTCCTACGACGATGACATCATCCAAGTACACCAAACAGGTTTCCCATGTTAACCCTTGCAGGACACATTACATCAAGCGCTCGAAAGTCGCCGGAGCATTGCACAGCCCGAATGGCATTACCGTGAATTGCCATAGCCCATTTCCTGCGGTGAAGGCAGTTTTCTCCCGGTCTTCTGGATGGATCTGTACCTGCCAGTAGCCACTCTTCAAGTCGAGGGTGGAAAACCATTGGGCTCCTGATAGTGTGTCCAGCGTGTCGTCAATCCGTGGCAGAGGATAGCTGTCTTTCTTTGTGACGTAATTGAGCTGCCGATAGTCCACGCAGAACCGAGTGTTGCCATCTTTCTTCTTAACCAGTACAACCGGTGATGCCCACGGACTTTTGGAACTTTCAATCAGACCTTCTTTCTCCATTGCCGACACCATCTCTTGAACTTCTGTCTGCTTTGCCAATGGAAGGCGCCTAGCAGGCTGACGAATTGGTCTAGTATCACCAGTGTCTATTCGATGTTGTACCAGGTGTGTTCGGCCGTATTCTCCGTCCTGTGAGGCAAATACATCAGCGTACTCATTGAGAAGATTCTCTGCCATAGTTCGCTGCTCCTGATTCAGCTCACTGGACTGGAGAATCGTCTCTCTCGTTTCCGCTGTCCAAGGTGATGGGAGAGGTTTTGGAGCATCACGTTCAGATATTGTTGCGACGGCGGTAATCGGCGTGCATTTTCCAGTTACCTCCCCTCGCCTTAGTTTGACAGTGTGTGGTCTCGCGTTCAAAACTCTCACTGGAACCATGGTGTTCTTTGGTTCGACTCTTCAGGCAGTAGCTGTTGGTGTTGTGCAGCCATGAGCTTCTGACGATATCTCTTCTTACAATGGAGGCGATGGCACCTGTGTCGATGGTGGCTACGCACTTCATCTTGTTGTTTAGTGCCTCCACTGTCAGGCTCTTGTTACCCCGTTTGGTTTGCGAAACTTGATTGGTGATCCTGGGGGCCTCGATTCCAGTAACCAACTTCTGCCCCACGAAGTTGGTCCTTACGCATTTCCCGACGACAGAATGGATGTTATCACCGCCGGATGCTTCCTCTCTGCTTCTCCTACTTCCGCAATGTGGACAATTTCCTCGTCTAGGTGCACTTCTGCACTGCGGTTGTAGGTGTCCGGTTTGGTTGCAATTCCAGCAACGGATTTGACTTCCGCGAGCTTTGTCTTCATCCATGACGGCTGTTCTCTGGCATGAGCATTCCACGACGGACATTTCCCTGACACGGTGTATTCCCTGGTATGCTTGGTCCGCAGCCTTCATTGACAAAGCGAATGCCAATGCCTCGGGGAGCGTTCGCTTTTCAGCCATCCTTACAGCCATTTGCAGTTGTCTGTCCTCTATGGCCTGAATAAAAGCTTCCACCGCCATTTCGTTGATAAGCTCCTCACCGGTTTTAGGGTATGAAAGATGGGCTAGTCGCTCTATATCCGCTTGCAACTGTTGGAGCGTTTCCCCCCTTTTCTGGACTCGACTACGCAGCTGAACTCTATACACCTGCTGCATGTGTTCATCCCCAAACCGCATCTTGATAGCCTGAACCAGAGAGTCGTAGTTCTGCTGTTTATCTTCCGGGATGGTCTACAAGAGCTCCGCAGCTCTACCCCTCAGTGCAAGTGTGAGTGCAATTGACTTCTCTTCATCATCCCAGCTATTGGTCATTGCGGCCGCTTCGAATTGCCTCTTATAAATTGGCCATGATGTTTGACCATTGAAGATCGGGGGCTGCATCTCCTTTCTTCTCAGACCGTCAGTGGAATATTCCCGCGCTTTCTGTCTCTTCACGTTGCTGAGTTCCTTAGCAAGATTTTCGACACTTTTTCCTACTTTTTCAAACTGAGTCTCTATCTTCCCGAACTGAGTTTCATGTTTCTCAAAGTTTTCATCGAATCTAGTTTCGACTTTTTCGAGTTGCGTCTCGGCCTTCTCGATTTTCTCTTCGATCGCTTCGAATTTAGATTCCAAGTTCCTGTTTTGTTCATCAAGTTTGCTTTCCAGAGCATCTAGAGAATTCTTTTGTTCGTCCATCTTAAGCTCTAGAGAATTCTTTTGTTCGTCCATTGCTTTCTTTTGTTCGTCCAGCTTAACTTCTAGAGAATTCCTCTGGTCGTCCATTGCTTTCTTTTGTTCGTCCAGCTTAAGTTCTAGAGAGTTCTTTTGGTCGTCTATTGCTTTCTTTTGGTCATCGAGCTTAAGTTCCAGAGACTTCTTTTCGTCTCCCATTGTTTTCCTTTGTTCGTCCATGACTGACTTAAGTTGCAGGAGCAGACTTGTTATACCCGGGTCGGCTAGTCATGCGGATTTTCACCTTTCTGCTTTACTGCGTCTTCCAGACGAATCAGTAGAGCATCTTTTCCCCCAGTTGTGTCGAAATTCCGCTTACTGAGTTCTGCCTTTAGTTGAATTATAGTTAGTTTTCCCAATTTGCGACCCATTTTGCGCAACTAATTAACTCAACACAGAAATCGTTTTTTTTTTTTTTTTCTTGTGCAATTTCACACCACGGAAATAGTTATTCAAAGAATAAGTTTTATCCAACTTCTGACACCAATGTAATATGCGAGCTACTGCTCGAGTAGATAAAACGATATTCTGTGAAATTTATTTCTTTATTTTCTAGTCTATAGAACAATTCAAGTTCACACTGTACTATTCTTCGCAAATTCTTTTCTTACAAGGTCTCTTTCCTCTCAAATCACTTTATCTCCTTTCAATTACTTAATTCACAAATCCAAACTAATTACTTCTTCTTGTTAACTCTCAACTTTCATTTTATCACAAGATTACAACTTCGCCCATTATCACTTTTCCAATCTCTTCGCCACGGTTCTAAACCAACTGCCTCCTTTCGATCGCCATCTGTCCTTATATAGCAGAAGTTTCTGATAGCCAGAAACTTCTAGCAAATTCTTCGACCACTGAACAAGAAAAATTCTGATGTAATAATTCCAAGATGACAATCATTTCTTGCAGTTATAATTCTTTCTTATCCGTGATATTATCCGTCTCTTTCGTAGACATGAACTGTGGAGACTAACCGCAGATACGAACCTCGAATGAAAGGACACTTCGGACCAAAATTCTGCCAGAATGAAAAGACACTTCGGAGTTTGTTGCATTATACTTTTAGGGAGCGTAGTTATTATTATGTTACAATATTATAAGTTACGGTATAGGAAGTGTTAGTATCACTCTTATTATATTTATAACTGTAATTTTAGTTTATCTTTATTGTAAACAGAAAAAATTAAATATGAGAATTGTAAACAGAATTCAGGAGAATCCTGAGTTAAGGAAGGGAGGAGTTACGTCCCAAAGTTCCGGTAACATGATGCCAACAGGAAAAGTCAGGCCGGAAATATTGCATTTTGTAGAAAACCTAAGTCATTTTCGACACAGCATAAAGTGTTTAAAGTAGTCTTGTCTCGACCATTCAAACATGTAGAACTAAGAATATAAAAAAAAAAAAAAAAAAGTCGTTCACAGACTTTGATAGAGTACGCACGTGTTTCGGCTTCTGAATTAAAATCGGTGTGATTTGAACTATAATATTAGACAGTGCAATCCCAAGTGGCGAGTTAGCCTATAAGTAGTGGTGGTGTTCTACCGAACAAGCGACCCCGGTTCAATTCCGGGCAGGGGAATTCTGGACTTTTTTTTTTTTTTTTTTTCATTTATGCTAAATAAGTGAAATCCAAATAAATAGAAAAAAAAATTAATAGGCGATGGAGAGTGAGCGGTCCGCGCTTCCAATAGCAGGACCAGCTGGTGGGGTGACTGCGTCAGCTGATGCAGTACAGGCAGGCCACCCAGCAACGGTGGCAACCGAATGTAAAGGGAAAAGGAGAAGGAAGTTGAAACCTTCTCCAAACCTTGTTAAGCGTCCCTCCACATCAGCTCCAGCTGAACAGCTGCCAGGTGGAGTGAGGGAAGGGGCGCAGAGCACGACAACAGCAGCAGCAGGGGAAAAGAAGCGGCAAAGATCAGATGACTCTGTCGAGTTCCCGTACATCTCCGATGGTGGGGAAGGCCGCTACATCGGAGACGATAATAATGGCTTCGCAGTTCTGGCATCCTCAGAATCAGATGACGAAGACGAGGAAGTTCAAACCCTAACTAGCAGCATCAGACAGCTAGAAGAAAGGGTGCTTGCCATTAAGGCCAAACAAATGGCAAGAAGAGAGAGGGAGCACGAGCTCCAGTACATCCAAAAACAACAACTACAGCAGCAGCCGCCAGAAAGCCAGCGGCAAGCACAGCAGCAGAAGCAGCAGCAACAGCAACAGCTGAAGAAAAAGCAGCAACAACAACCACAGCAGAATAAACAGCAACAACAGCAGCAGAAAACGCTGCACTCAAAGGAACAACAACCGCAGCAGCAGCAGAAAACGCAGCAACTACAGCAGCAAAAGCAGCATCAGCAGAAACACCAGCAACAGCAGCAGCTGCAGAAACAACAGCAACAACAGCCGCAGCAGAAGCAACAGCAAAAGATGACGATTACAAAAACGAGGGTGCCGCCAATTAACACATATAAAATTGAGCTGAAGGATACCATCGAACTATGTAAGTCGGCCATAGGCAGTAATTTTTCTATTAAAAGATTAAACGAAAATAGACATGCTATCCACTGTAATACAGTGGAAGATTATAAAAAAATTAAAGAATTACTTAGGGACACGACGACGGAGTTCTTCTCCTTCACCCCGAAGGGGGAAAAGCGGCAAACAATGCTGCTCAGGGGGATAGACCCGTCTACTGATCCGGAGACGCTCCTTGCGCTGCTTAAAGAGAAAGAGTGCAACGAGCTCGAATTCGTAGGGGTCAAGCCATTCACCACAGCTAAAGCAAAAAGGGAGAAGCGGAAACTGCCGTTCTTCCTAGTTTAGCTTTCACCCAATAGCAAGCTGGATGGTCTAAGGAGTATTAAAGTCCTAGACTACCAGGTTGTCGCATGGGAAAAATTAAGAAGGAGCGAAAACATTTTACAATGTGTTCGCTGCCAAAGGTTCGGTCACGCCGCGTCGAACTGCGAAATGCAGCCTCGATGTGTCAAGTGTGGAAAGAACCACAAAGCAGAGGAATGCACTCTAGGTAAGGATGGAGTTGCAGATAAGAGCCAGCTCTCGTGTGCTTTATGCAGGAACTCGGGACACACCGCAAACTATCGGGGTTGTCCTAAGTTCCAGTATATTAAGAAAGTAAATCTGGTTCGTCAGCAGAAGGTCGTAGTGAAACGTCCACCTGCTCCAATTCAAACACAATCCGTCACTCCCCAAGTGACCTACGCCCAAATGGCGGCAGGTCGGGGAAACGCGGAACAGAAAAGACCGAAGGTTGTTTCTCAGGCCCCAGCGCCTAGAGCACCAGAGGCTCAAAATGACTTGCTGGCCATCTTGCTCTCTATCCAAGGGCAGATGGAGCAGCTTCAGCGTCAGGTACAGGAGCAGGCGAAGCGAGTGGACCAGATCTACGCACTTCTGCCGGGCCTAACGCACCTCCAGTCGTAATGGGTACGAACATGGAGGAGCAACCCTTGAAGATCCTTGCGGTGAATGTGAATTCACTGATTAGGATCGAGCGAAGAGCCGTATTGTTTAAGTTGCTAGAAGACCAAACCCCTGATGTGCTTATGGTTAGCGAAACAAAGCTATCCCAGAAGCACAAATTGGGGCACAATAAATACAATATTGTCAGAAGAGACCGACCCAACTCCACACGAGGAGGAGGTGTTGCGATCTTCATACGCAAACAACTGCAATTTAAAGTTGTACAGCGGTGAAGTGCGAAGGTTCCAGGAGCTGGAAGCGTGTATCGTGTGCATCCCTCTCCGTAGTGGAAAGAGGATGTACTTGGTCGCACTCTATGCACCTGAAGCTACTCAATCTACTTTATTTATTTCAGAGCTCGAGACACTTTTTCGATACCTAAGGCTGGAGTCAGAGGAGAATTATTTCATCATGGCCGGAGATCTAAACGCCAAACATAGAGATTGGGGAAATAACATACCTAATCCTAGAGGGAACCTACTATTCAATTGGTGGGGTCGGCACAGTGTCGAGTATAAACTCGATTTGAAAGCTACAGATAGTCCGTCGTTTCCTAGAAGCGGCTCTTATCTGGATCTTATGCTGTTCGACGTACGGTTACAACTGACCAACATGGACCGACAAACTATAAACTGCCTGCACACATTTGTGTATGACAGTGACCATTGCGGACTTAGCGCCGTAATAACGATTCCCAACGAAATTGCGGAGTTGGAGGAGTTTGTCCAAACGTACTCCTACAATTATAGAAGGACGCGTTGGACTCGCTTCTCAAGAACTTTGACAAGAGCACTCTCCTCGAATTCGCTCTACCCACCGTCCAATAGGAATCTGTCAAACGAGGAGATTGACTGGTACCTAAAACAAATGGACGAAACAATTAAACGAACTATGGACAATACGATACCTCGGTATCAACATACTGACAACGCAGACATATTCCGCAATGCAACAATTGACGCACTACACCAACACAAAAGTAGACTGCTGTCGAGACTAAAAACCTTGTACAGACAGTTTACTGACAGACAAAACTCGGAGGTTAGGACGCTGAAGTCGTTGATTAAAAATCTCCAACAGTTAATTAGAGAAAATTACAGACTCTCTGTAAATCTGCATTGGAACAACAAAATTCGGGCTGTAAAATCCAACAACCCGAGTATGTTCCCGCAAATAAATAAAATATTTCGGAGGAATAATCAAAACGACCTTCCGTGTCTTAAGATCCCGCGAATGACGAACAATGGACGAATACTTATAACAGCAGGTATAGATCCATATAACGCAGTAGAGGATCGAAGATCCGCAGGAGAAGGTAGAGGCTATTGGAGCGACTTTCCAGGAAGTGTACAAGGTGAATGATACCATTTGCCCGAACCATGACCTGGAAAATCGCGTCCTTGTGCACAACTTCTATCTTCGAAATGATATAGAGCACTGGCGATCCGAGAACATAGGTTTTACCGAGTTCAATGACGATAACATGGAAAACAATGTCATCGCCGATGAAAGGGTACATCCCCCGTATATATCGAAGGTAGAGCTCCAAGCAATCTTCGACTCATTAAGGAGGAAGAAATCTGCAGGAATCGATGGAGTATCGAACATTGTGCTTCGACATCTCCCTCTAGAAGCGGTGAACATTTACACCACTCTGTTTAACAATGCACTGAATAATGCACATTATCCAGCGCATTGGAAAACAGCAGTGATACAACCCATCCCCAAAAGGGGTAAGGACACTTCCAAACCGGCAAATCTCCGGTCGATAAGTCTCCTTCCGAACATCAGCAAGGTATTCGAGAAAGTGATCAATAGAGCCCTGCTTAAGTGGACTGAGAACAGTAATATAATTCCGGATAACCAATTCGGTTTTAAGGCGGGGCATGATACAATACATGCCGCGTCTAAACTGGTATCGGATATCCAATGGAACAAAAGCAAGAAACAGTGCACGGGTGCTTGCCTGATTGACTTGGAGAAGGCCTTCGACACCGTATGGTTAGAGGGACTCTTCTACAAGCTAAGCAGGCTGGGCATAAGCAAACCACTGCTGTACATACTTCATGACATGCTCACCAGTAGACAGTTCATTGTCAAAAATGGCAATGTGACTTCTGCTGGAACATTTCTAATTAAAAACGGTCTGCAACAAGGTGCGGTTAATTCACCGATCCTTTTCAACATTTACACGAGCGATCTGATAGGATCACTTCACCATGCCATAGCGTACGCAGACGACTTGATCGCGTACAGATCAGGACCAAAAATCGAGGTCATTGCAATTCTCTTGCAACGTGACTTCGATAAGATTCAGCGATATTGCGATGACTGGAAGTTGAAGATCAACTTCCAGAAATCGGAAACCATTCTTTTTAGGACGCCGTTGTCTGGGGCCTCTAGGGATACCAGAAAGAATTGGCGAAAGTTCTCAATCGTGGGACCGCACGGACAGCCACTTGCAAGTCGAAGTGTAGTCAGATACCTGGGGCTCTGGTTAGACCAATATCTATATTTTAACAAACATATAGATGCTGCTCTGGTCAGAGCCAAAGGTGCTTTTGCCCTTACAAAGAGACTTTTTTATAGCAAGCAACTCGATGCAAGGGTAAAGGTAATCTGCTACATGGCCTTCATTAGGCCCATGCTCGTGTAAGGATGCCCCGTGTGGTTCAACGTGGGAGCAAGTTTGTTGGAAAAGATTCGGGTGTTTGAGAGGGCTTGCCTTCGGGCTTGCCTTCATTTATACAGAACACCAGAGTCCCAGTACATAAAATTCTATCCCAATGAGGTCCTATACAACAGGGCTAACCTAATAAGAGTGGATAATTTCGTTATCAAGTTGATTCGAAGGCACATTGCAAGAGCAATGAGCTCGACGAACAACCTGATCTCCGGGGCTTATTACCCCAATTACGAGTATCACGAGAGAGTGCGCCTTAACGGCTTTGTTCCCCCAGAGGCGTTCCTCTATTTTGATAAGAAGGGTCTGATCCAGGACAGATTGGCAGTGCCGCTAATCTTCCACGTTGCTCGGACAGCTGTGGATAGGCGACTCAACTACGACAGAGACGTTGCACACGGCAGTGTGGAGCGTCTCCGGTTTAGTAGGGCAGTATCGGGTCGCGATGTTGAGGACGTAAAACGTCAGTACGGTCATTTCTGGTGGCTAGCCGAAAGAGAAGAAACTCCTTCGTCGTTTCCCCCTAATCCAGGGTAGCCTGTTTGAGATTTAAAGTTGGCTGTTCTTGTCCATGGCCGACTTACATAGTTTTAGGTTTAGGTATTTTATATATAGTGTATAGGTAAAAAAAAAATAAAAAAAATATAAGCCCATCATCACAGCACTTCGATGAAAAAAAAAAAAAAAAAAAAAAAAAAATATGTATAAACAGCACTTGATAAAATAGAAAAAAAAAAAAAAAAGTACGTATATAATTACGTAAGGTAGAGTAAGATAAATTAAGGTAGAATAAGATAGTTTAAGATTTATTTTAAGGTAGTTTGTTAAGTTATATATATAAGAATAAAAAAAAAAAAAAAGTTAATTTACTAAGTTTTTTGTATTTTTGTATAATAATTTTCTTAGTAAAAATTAAAATTAAATTATTAAAACATAAAGAACCAATTTTCAAGTTCGTTACGTCGAAAGACATAGTTTTAAGTGTTAGGTTTAGCTTAGAGCGCCCGCATAGGGCCAGTAAGTTAGAATAAGAATAGTTAAGTTAGTTAAGCTAGTTTTAAGCGTTTTTTGTCTAGCAATTAAGTTATAATGAATTTAAAAATAAAAATGCATTAAAATGAATGAATGAAACTAAGAATATAAAAATAAAGTGTTTATTATTTGAATTATTTGTGTGATCTTGTTATTTTTTCTTCTGCTTATATTTTTGGTGTTCTCTGAAGAGAGCTAAATACATAACTCGCGTGCTTATGGTAGTGTGAGATTTTTACTCACTAAAAATACCACTCTTCAAGATTAGTACTACAACGAAGCCAACGCTTATCCAGCAGTTTTATTTTCGCTTACGAGACTCGTGATTTTTGGAAAAGTATGTTCGTATGTAATTTAAAAAGATTGTAGCGCTTTGTGCTGACGAGCAAAATTTGTTATATCTTCGACGACGCTGGGAATTTCCTGGTCCCGATGAATATCTTCGTTACGTACGTACCACGGTACCAAGGGCATTGAAGACACGAAAGCAGTCGTCTTTTTCAAACGAGCATCGCGCGGACAGTAAACGCTATGTTGTAGCTCAGGGGTTTATTTTTTCCCTTACCGCGCACAACAGAAGTTTTTCCCCCTCTATGTTTATATCGACCGAGTGTTCGATGTTAGTTTTAATGAATAAGGACGAACCGCCCCTCGCTCTATCAGAAGGATGATAGGCGTGATAACCAATGTAGCCTCTTATCTTTATTTGCGATTCCCTTGTTAAATGTGTTTCAGAGACCAAACATATGTCGATATTTTCTCTCATTAGAAAAATTTCTAATTCGTTAGATTTTTGTAAAAGTCCGTTTGCATTCCATGTTATAATTTTAAGCAAAGAGTCCATATCTAAGTAGATTTAGATATAAGGTTAGCCATACAAAAGCTTTCGCTGTTACTTCTAAACCAATAGACGTTTCTTGAACTTAAAAAGCTAGCGATCATTCGAGTGGTTGATACAGGAAAGTTAAGATTTAATAACTTAAAAATCAATCCCGTATGCCAAATACAATCAAAAGCCGCCTGTAGGTCTATGTCTAATGCAACAGTACATTTTCTTTGTCTCAGGTTATGTACTATATTGTTGCATACTCGTAGAAGTAAGGAGGCATGCTCCGTAAAATGTCCCTTTCTGAAACCAAACTGATTATTCGAAATAATATTCATGTCCACGCAAAAATTATCTAGGATATCTGCTAGAACACGCTCAAATAATTTGTCTATATTGGAAAGCAATGAAATAGGACGAAATTCCTTAACATCGCTCGTGATTTTTTTTTGCTATGTATAAGATCTTTGACTTATTCCAGACTATGGGAAATTTTTTTTTTTGTGTTTAGAGGAAGGGGAGATCTTCAAAAGATACTGATCAGCATGCCGGATTTTTACCGACTAAAACCACCTCCCACATAATTGCGATCTAGTCACTTGGACTAATAAGCAATTTTTTTCTGGCATCTTAGTCTTTGGGGGTGTACCCTGGTGACCCTTTATTTCGAGTGTGTATGTATTTATAAGCAAGTATATACATTTTTATTTTTCATATATTAAGTTAAATCGAGAGGTTTTGTTCTTTTAAGCCTTCGTAATTGATTTTCATTATGCATTAGTTTTCTTGCATCTATGTTTATATGCTCTTCTAGCTTTTCTTTGTCTTTTTTTGCATGTTTTAGAATTTCTGCAGATACACTTTCTACCTTCAGGTCTCGATGAAGGTCAGTATTTCTTATGTACCAAGGTGTATTTACTATATTTCTAAGCACCTTATTTTGGAAACGTTGTATTTTGTCTATGTTTGTCTTTTTGGCACAACCCCATAGTTGGATTCCATATGTCCATGTTGGTTTCAGAATTTGATTATATAAAAGCACTTTATTTCCAATTGATACGGATGAGTTTCTTCCTATCAGCCAGTGCAGTTTTCTATATTTGATTTCTAACTCTTCTTTTTTCTTTTTTACGTGCTCTTTCCATCTCAACTTTGCATCTAGAGTCATACCTAAATATTTCGCTGTATTAGCGCATGGAACTATTTTTTGGTTTATAATAACTGGTATATATTCAATTTTTTTATTAGTAAAGTCAACATGGACTGACTTAGACTCGTTTAATTTGATTCTCCACTTATTAGTCCATTCACAGATTTTGTTTATGCCAATTTGTAGTTTTTCTGTGGATTCTTCATTGGTTCTTCCTACTGCTAGTATTGCAGTATCATCTGCGAATGTTGCCATAGTGTGGTTTTCTAATTTAGGTACACTACCTTGCGGTACGCCGGCCTTTATTTCTCTTAGATTTGAATAAGTACTCTGTTGTTTTATTCTGAAATGTCTTCCATCTAGATGCGATTTCAGAATAGAAGCATATTGATTTGGCAACATACATCTCAGTTTATAGATAAGTCCTTCGTGCCATACTTTATCAAAGGCCTGCGCCACATCTAAGAATACAGCCTAGCAAACTTTCATTTTTTCTAGTGCTTCTTCGATTTTATTCGTAATTCTGTGTACCTGTTGTATCGTAGAGTGCTGCCTTCGAAAACCAAATTGATGGTTCGGAATCAGCTTTTTCCTTTCAATTATTTTATTTAAACGCTTTGCGAGTACTTTCTCAAACACTTTTGATATCATTGGCAATAACGAGATAGGTCTGTAAGATGACACTTCATTTGGCGGTTTACCAGGTTTGGGAATCATTAGGACGTCAGCAACCTTCCACAAACTAGGCACATATTTAAGCTTAAATGTGGCATTTATTAAATTTGTTATTTTTATTATTGCCTTCCTTGGTAAGTTTTTTAGTACGACACCAGATATAAGATCATATCCAGGACTTTTCTTTGCATTTATTTCATGCTTAATTAAGTTGTAAATTTCATTAGGAGTTGTGAGCAGAATTTCTTCGCTTTCTTCTTCTGAAGGACCTATTAACGTAGGTTGTATACTTCCATTTTCAACTGGTGGTTTAAATATGTTTTCTAGGTAGTCTGCGAAGAGAATGGTTTTGTCCTCATCGCTTCTTGCCCAGTTTCCATCAGTTGCTTTGATTGGAGGTATTTGCACAGTAGGCTGTTTTAATCCTTTTGTTGCTTTCCATAGAGAGTAATTAGTTACGTATTCAGCTGTTAACCCTCTGAGGTACCTTTTCATTGAATCTTCCTTAAATTTTTTAATTTCTCTTCTTAGTTGTTGGCAGAGGTTGTTTAGCTTGGCTTTATGTTGTGGAGCTCTTGTTTTCTGCCACGTTCTTCTTGCTCGTCTTTTATCTGCTACTAAATCTTTTATTTCTTTCGTGTAGTTTCTTTTTGTGTTCTTTCTCTTTAGGGCAGGGGTGCTTTCCCAGGCCGATTGCTGAATATCGCTGACCAACTTATGCAGTTCTTTTTCTACATCATTTTTGGTTATAAGGGGTATCATTAAATCTATTTTACTCGTTAAGTTCAGCTTGAAGGCTTGCCAATCTGTTCTGTTATTTGTTAAAGTTTTAATATTTGTATTTTTAATTATATGTTCACTCATTTGGAGAATTATAGGTGAATGGTCAGAGCTTAGATACTCGAACTCATCTATGTGTATATAACTGCTTGACAAATTTTTGATTATGAAAAAATAAATTAGATCTGGTATCTTATTTTTGTCTGTAGGCCAGAATGTGGGCCTTCCTGTCGAGAGAATTTCGCATTGATGTTTTTGAATAGCAGCATAAAGTTCTTTCGTCTCGTTGTTGTCAATCTGGATCCCCAGTTAAGGTTTTTGGCATTAAAATCTCCACCTATTATGTATCTGTTTCCTAGTTTTTCAAAAAAATCTGAATATTCTTCTTTTTTAATTGAATGTTTTCGAGGACAGTAAATAGCAACGATATTAATTTTTTTATGCTTAGCTTTTATACACACTGCTGTAGCTTGTATTTTCTCTGTTATATACTTCAATTCCTCATATTGTTGTATATTATTTTTTACTATTACTGCACTTCCACCCTTAGCTGTGTTTTCAGGGTGAGCGGTGTGGTAGATTTTGTAGTTTTTAAATTTTGTTTGCGTGTGTTTTGTAAAATGGGTTTCTGAGATAAGACAAATGTCTATGTTATTTGTTTCAAGAATCACCTGCAATTCCTGTTGATGTTGCAGGAGACCATTTGCATTCCAACATATCACTTTAAGATTTGGATCCATGATTATGCTTAGGTACTTTGTCCTTGGTATTTTCTAACTTTTTAAGTCGCATATCTAGTGCATTAAGTTTGGTTAGGATCAGTTGTAGTGTTTGATTCATGTCATTGCTTGGTTGAGTCTTTTGTTGGCTACACTCAGGTTGGTCCTTTTTCTGCATAGCATGCTGTTTTTTATGTGCAACCACTTGAGCATATGACTATGGGAAAATAACCATTGTTTATGCAATGGTTAAATATGACCGAAAGTGTAATATCTAAGGAATGTGGACATTTACGCAGCACAAAATTTTTAATCTGGTCTAGACCATGTGATGTTTTGTTATTTATTTTAATTCTATGTAGATTAATTTTATTTGGTGAAGTGAATGGAGAAACCAATTGACTAAGCACCGTGTTATTCGGGGAGATGGATGTCAGAAACAAGTTTTGTAGTCAAAATCGGTAACTGTTTGCAGTACTCAGTTAGTCAAGTTTCGGCCAAAATTTTCAAGATATCTTTAAAAGTATTAAGTCAATATCAGTTAACTCTTGACCGTTATAATTGAGAACATCTTGCACAATATCAGTCCAATTATCTCATCGATTTCCTTAAAGGCTTGCGGGGAAGGTCTTATTTTATGCAAACGCTCCCTGAACGCTTTTTTCGTATCTATTTTCACTTTTTCTTTGATTATCTTACTTAAGCATTGTATCATGGAATTAAGTTCTACATACTCCTGATTTACCCTACTAAAATGACGGCGATAAATTCTTTTAAGTTTTCTCAGCCAGATGGATCGAATTTTTATAAGGTTATTAGTTTGTGCTGATATATTACCGTATCTTTGGTCTTTTAGATTTTGATTAGAAGAGTTGCTTTGAATACACGAAATAATTTTCCCATTTAACTAACTAGTTTATCGCATTATCTATTCCAGAGTTAGAAATATTTCTTTCCTTAGGAATGTTTAACTGCGATAATCTAGAGTGGAGTTGGGTTCTAAATACAAATATAGTATTTTGGTGGTTTTAATATAGGAATAATGTTGAAGATATTTAAAATAATGTTGAAGACATTTAACAAGTGGGGACTGTAAGGAGATATTAAATCAAGTTGAAGAAATGGACCATTGTAAAACCAATTGATTACTACTCTTCCATTGGCATTGGTACGTCTCGCGTTAAAATTGTCTCCAAGTATTAAAATATAGCAATATTACACAGCCTGTCAAGTTCACTGGTAAGATTTTGACCAGCTGACGATGGTATGTATCCAATGAGTATTCGTTTCATTGCTCCCATGTGGTTTTGACAACTTAAAGCACCTAGACAAACTGAAAAAATGTCACTTTGGAAAGGAACTCTATTCAGCTTAAATTTCTCATCAACAACGATGGTAGTTCCTCTCCCATGGTCATTTCTTATTACGAGTATATTATAGCTATTGATAATAGGTCTATTTCTTTTTTTAATCTGGTTTCTGAAAGGAAACAAATATCGGGTTTAAGGCTTTTTGGAATATTGATCAGTGCAATTCTTCTTTCGTGAAATATTATGGAATTTATATTAATCGAGATAGTTTTAAGTCTAGTGGATTGGATCATATTACAATAGAAGCAACAAAGTCAAGATATGCAAACATTTTTTCTTCTTTGGTTTGTAATTTTTGATAAATGGGCCAAAATTGGCGAATTCTATGTAACAGAGTAAAGGAAATATTAAATAAGTTTATTGATTCACTAAGTAAATCATTGATGCTATTTGGTTTAGAATTCATCTCCATTTGCTGAGCTTTTGGCAGTTGAGTATTGACAATAGTCTGCTGAGTTTTTGTGGTTACGTTGTGGATATGGTAAATAAATGCATTAATTGTGTCCTGCACTTGCATTCTACTTCAATTTGCTAGATATTTAGCTTTCTGAGACAACATTTGGTGTTTCTCCTTATACTTTATAAAGTAGAGACATTCCTTTTTATTAGCAGCATGTCACAATTGATACATTTTGGTATAGGAACTTCTTGATTTTTCTCTATGAGAGCCCTATTAGAATCAATACAATTCCCTGAATCATGAGATTCACCACACAGTACGCATCGACTATTATAAGCATAACATTCGCCAGTGTGTCCAAATCTTTGACACCGATAGCATCTAATGATTGATTTGTTATGCTTAAACACGTTGGTGAAGAAAATACTTTATGTGAGTTAAATATTTTGGGGTTTCTCCAACTACTAATTGAATAACAAAAATATTTAATTTCGTCTTTGACCCAATGGAATTAAGTGTAGTGAAAGGAGATATTTTGCTAATTTTGACATTGGGAGCATCTTTATTTAATGCATTTGAACTTAATACTTCCACGGGTGTATCACCATCAATACCCTTCAGTAAGATAGACAACCGCTTAGTTACTTTAGGAGAGAAAGAGAAAGTTCCAATACCAGTTCCCCAAATTTGTCCAGTAAGTATTCTATGAATATTTGCGTTATCTACGTAAACTTTGGTTTTCTTATAACCTAGATTAATAAATTTATGATTTAGTTTATCAACTTTACATTCAGAGGCTGCCAGTTTTAATACATTGCTTATTAAGCTACAATTTGCACCAAATATAAATATGGGTGGACAGAAAAATTTTTCGCTTACAGCTTGATTTGAGTTGTCATTAGAAAGTTGTCGCAAAGCACAGCGAAAAGCAGAAAAGGAAATTGAGAGCAAACGCGCCCTCCTCCAATAAATATTACAGGCGATTTCTGTTCCATGGAAAAACAAGGTTAATAACGCTGAGGGCTATTGGGCTGTATCTCAAAAGCTTAACAACGAACAAATTCAATGACAAACCTATGAAGACAAGTCTGAGAGACCTTTGAGAGCCGTAGCTGGAGGACTTCATCCATCTTGCGCTAAAGAAGACGTTATAGGTGATTTACGCGATAGAGGTTATAACATTCTTGACACTGTGAACCTCTTAAAAAAAGAAAGAAAACGACCCGATTGTGGAGAAGAAGCTAAAGTGAAACGTAAAGTTCCGCTTATTGTGCTATCGTTCGATAAAACGGAAAGCCAGGAAAAGATATACAATATTCGCACAATCATGAGTATGGTCGTTAAAATCGAGCCACTACGTGTCAACACGAAGACAATCCCTCAATGCAAGCATTGCCAAGAGTTTAATCATACGCAGGCGTATTGTCGGAAAGAGCCGCGCTGGGTTTAGTGCGCTGGAAACTGAAAATTGCAGTTTAAGCAAAAATGAAAAAGCAACTTGCGTTAACTGCAAATGAAGACACCCAGCAAATTATCGCGGTTGCGAGGTCGCAAAGGAACTACAGATGCGACTAAGGAAATCTACAACGCCGACTGTGCGGGGAACGAAATCAGTCGATCTGGCTCCTAAGTCGGTAGAGCGCGTTGCTAAGCAGACTGAGCGGACTCGTAAGCCAGTTGTACAGACGCTTAAGCCGACTGAAAGGACGCTCGAATCAGCAGTGCAGACTCTTGAACCAGTCAATCAGCCCTCTAAGCCGATTAAAAGTACATCGAAGTCGTCGACTAAAAAGACTGAATGAAATATAACATCGGATAAGCCAACGAATGCCAGTTTCCTGACATATTCTTAGGCTACAGTCAAAGCAACCAAACGAAACGACGGGCCACACTCTGATCCGTTGAAAGAAATTCTGAACTGCATTTATGCTACGAGTAAGTTCGAGGAACAATGTGAAACGAACAAACGAATTTTCGAACGTCTCAGTAACGTCGAAAACTTTTATATGGCTAACCTTATATCTAAATCTAAGTAGGTATGGACTCTTGGCTTAAAATTATAACATGAAATACAAACGGACTCTTACAAAAATCTAACGAATTAGAAATTTTTTTAATGAGAGAAAATATCGACATATGTTTGATCTCCGAAACCCATCTAACAACGTAATCGCAAATAAAGATAAGAGGCAACGTTGGTTATCACGCCTATCATCCTTCTGATTGATCGCGGGGCGGTTCGTCCTTATTCATTCAAATTAACATCGAACACTCGGTGGATATAAACATAGAGCTGGAAAAACTGCAGTTGTGCGCGGTAAGGGTTAAAAATAAACAATTGAGCTACAATAAATTTCCCGCGAAAAAACTTTCAGTATCGTAAAATTCCTGGGGAATTTGTTTTGCCCCGCAATTAATCTTACAACCTGCAAATGTGAAAAACACATTCGAAATTATATTCGAATGTTTTGACAGCAACTAATGTGTACTTGAAATCTTTAAAATTGGTTGAATATTTGAGATTCATAGAAATTTAAAATAAAGAAAACGCCGAAGGATCTTCACGACTGCATCTATAATAGCAGCTGAATTACATGAAGAGATGCAGCAGCAGCATAAGTTAAGGATAACTCAATTAGTCTTACAACTTGCAAATGTGAAAAACACATTTGAAATTATATTCGAATGTTTTGACAGCAACTAATGTGTACTTGAAATCTTTAAAATTGGTTGAATATTTGAGATTCTTAGAAATTTAAAATAAAGACAACGCCGAAGGATCTTCACGACTGCGTCTATAATAGCAGCTGAATTACATGAAGAGATGCAGCAGCAGCATAAGTTAAGGATAACTCGAAGAAATCTAAGGGATAAAAGTAATCCCTTAGAGCTACCGGTTACATTGTAAGTAGGAACAAAATTTCTATTATTTAACTCATTTAATTGTGTTATCAATAGATTTCAGAGGCATTTCAGAGTCACGTTTGCGGATGATACGGCGATATTGACAATGGGCGATACAATTGAAGCAGCAACTGAAAAGCTGCAACATGCTATTAATAAAGTCCACGCTTGGACGAATTCTTGGCGTATTGTGCTGAACGAAAGCAAATCTACTCACGTCAACTTTACCTACAAAAAAGTGGACAGATTACCCGTATATTTAAACTCGGCTCAAATACCATACGCGAACGAAGCAAAATATCTAGGAATGACTCTAGATGTTAAGCTTAAATGGAAATCGCACGTAAAAAAGAAGCCCAACGATCTCGAAAACAAATACGGACAAATGTACTGGCTACTCGGAAAACATTCGAAATTGAGCCTACATGACAAACTGCTTATCTATAAGCAAGTGCTAAAGCCAGTGTGGACATATGGTCTACAACTATGGGGTTGTACCAGGAAAAGCAATGAAAACATCCTACAAACTTTTGAAAATAAAGTTCTTAGAACGATCGTTAGCGCACCGTGGTACGTACGTAACGAAGATATTCATCGGGACCTGGGAATTCCCAGCGTCGCCGAAGAGATAACAAATTTTGCTCGTAAACACAAAGATCGTATTCACGGCCATTGTAACCGTACCGTCATTCAACTACTTGACGCGAATAATTCAATTCGTCGTCTGCAAAGGACTAAACCTTTTGACCTCGCGTCATAGTATATGCCGGTCGTTAAAACCGCAGGAACTTTCATTCAATTGAATCTGCAATATAACTGAACAACTGGAGTGCATTTCCTACTTTAATGCTAAAGGCTGGATTAGGATGGACGCCTAGAAGTGTTTGAGCCTAGCTTTATATTATTATAGCGTGACGTCAAACTCGATAAACTTAAATCGCGTTTAATTTAAGGTAGGAAGCGCAATAATGTAAAGTAATATATTCTGTTTGCAAGGCAAAGTTCATATGAGTTCAATTTAGTTCCAATAAAGTGACTGATGACATTATAAGATAAAGTTCGTCTGAGTTCAATTGAATTTCACCAGAATGAACTATTTGAATAATAATGACAAATATATTTATGCAATATTTAATGTTATTCAAATATGAAATGCTACACTGATGGGTGCCATAACTTAAGGCTATATTTCAAAATATGACCTTATAGGTCATAAGATCATTATGGATTTATGTCACTTTCAAATGGATGTTTTCCTTACCATGAAAAAGTTCAAAATTATTAAGGCGGAGGCAGGATTTTATAACAATTTCAGGTCTTTATTTTTAAATACATATAATTATGGTAATTTAGAAGAAGAAAATTTAGGTAAATCATTTTTAACACTTTTAACAAAATATAGTAGTGGTGGGCAGAGAATTAGATTGTTGTTTGTGTTTTTCAACAGCTGCGTAAAACAATTTAAACATAGTTTAAAATGGTTACATGGCTTAAAGAGAATGGCGTTTGGTTCGAGGCGAATCAAACAGTACGTGTGTGGCGCTAAAAAGAACGCTATGAAGATCTCTTCGACTTATACACCGGACTCATGCAGGCTATCAGGGCACCGCTACGCGCCGTATAGTTCTGTTTTTCTTGTACTAATCACATCCATCTGAAAGTGACATAAAGCCATAATAGCTTTAACCCTTTCGCAAAGCTTATGTCGCTTTCATACTTTGAAATATGACCTTATATCACGGCACCGATTTTCTGTATCATATACAACAATGACGACAAAACAACAATCAATACCAAGTAGTGAGCCCACAGTACAGTAACCAATATCAAGTGGCAGAGCTATACCATAGCAAGAATCACAGTACACGATAACAGCGACATAATTAATAAAAAAAATTTACTAGAATCAAGGTATTCTCTGGAAATAGAGAATATGACTTATATTCGTTCATAAGGGAAGTGAAGTTAATTCTGCCACTCTTCAACAATAATCCAGGCTTAAGGAACTTTATATTCCAAGGGAGTAGCTCTTCGTACATTGGGACCAGCAACATCGTGGGAACAGACAAAGGAATAATTAATTAAAAACTTCGACATCAAGGAATCATACCATCACCAGGCTATTCATCTGAAGTAAGTGAATATTTCTGTAACTTTAGAAACTTATTAGACAAACTAAACACCAAATATGAGTTCGATAAACAAAACCAGTATAATTTTCACCAGGGTCCAATGAATCCAAAAACTTTTCTAAATGACATAGATGCAAATCTCTCTAGTATCATATATAGTAGAAACATTAAGAATTTAAGGGAAGCATATTACGTCTTGGAAGAAACAGGTATCTTTAGACATTATTATAATCAACCAGGTAGTTAAAAGAATAGACAGCTAACAAGAGAAGGCTCACGCTATAGAGACGAGCAGTATAAATAATATTATAGTTATGAGGGAAAACAACTAAGACATAATAGGAGCTCAGGGCAATACACACAGACCATAACGATTCTAAACCTGAACAAATAAGTCAAGGACAATCAAGGTACACTTCAAATTCAGGACAATTCCGACAAAATTCACATGCCCAACAACAAATTTACCGATAGTTGAGCTGACTATTGGCAACGAAAAAATAAGATGTATCATTGACACATCAACAACTTTTTTAAACTTACATAAGCTACAGCAATATAAACGACAGAACCCTATCACTTTTGCAGCGGACGAAGAAATTACATATAACTTCATTACGAGTACCAACAAAATTTAAAGAAGATCATCGTATGAGCTGGAGGCTCATTGTTTGATAGGACAAAATCTCCTAAAGCCTATAGATGCAACTATTAATTTGGAAGAAGATTATTTAGAGATACGCGGTATAAAAACAAAATTCGTAAACTCTTATCATTATAATTATAATGAAATTAATTTATAGGAAGAAACCAGAGTAACACAGAGTATATAGAGATTTTAACTGCATTGACTATCGTCAGTTGGAGCTAGACGCCCGCAATATTGAATGGGATCGTGTGTTTTTCCTGGCCTCTCCATATGACCAAATTGATTTCCTAAATTATAACATTTGTCACTTTTTAACAATCATGTCCCCATCAAAGTGAAATGTATCATGTATGGTCAATGTACCTGGTTCACCTCTGAAATCGGGGCTACAAAGAATGGAAGCGTTATATTTTAGACATGCATTTGCAACTTTATCATTCCTTGCGCAATCAGGTAGTTGGCAAAGTAAAAGTTGCTAAAAGTAATTTTTATGGAAATAAATTAAATCCATCGATGAAGCTGTCGGCCAGCTATGCGAGAAATCGGAATTGTTAAAAATAGACTCAATATAAATGTTGATGATAGTTTATATATAAACCTTCTGAATAAAAGTTTTGCCACACTTCCTTTTCCCGTTCTTAATGTCGTTCCCTCAAATCCGTCTGTCTCTCATGAGCTCAGTTTGTCAGTTGGTGCTTTTGTATGCGGTTGCGTCGATAATATGGAATTTGTTGCTTGTTTGTTATTCGTGAAATCTAATGCCATCTGTTTTGACGAAGTAAATTCCAAATTTATCAAAATAAATTCCCTGGCGCATGTCTTCAGTCATATCATAACTACTGGTATTTACCCTGAACAATAGAAAAATGCTGAAATCGTGCCAATTCAAAAAAGGCCTAATAATAAGGAATATCGGCCGATATCTAACTTATCTAAGGTGTTCGAGAGGGTATTGTAAAGGCAAATTAATACACACATACGTCGAAATAACCTGCTCTCTTCAATGCAATCCGGTTTTAGGAAACACCACGGTTGTATAACGGCGATAATCAAAGTTGTGGATGATTTAAGGGAATCGTTGGATGATGACAAAGTGACCTTTCTAGTGCTACGGGATTTTTCGAAGGCCTTTGCCACTGTGGATCACAATAATTTGTGCAACAAATTATCAATGTTTTTTGGTTTCTCTAACTCAGAGATTACCCTTATGTCGTCTTATCTGCAGCATAGAAAACAAGCTGTTTGTCTATAACTGTAGAGGGGTTCCACAGGGTTTTATTCTGGGACCTGCTCTTTTCTCGCTTTTTGTGAACGAAATTCCCTTAACAGTATCTTCGAACTCATCTATCCGTATATATGCTGATGACGTCCAACTATTCTCTTGGTATGATAGAAAACTGCGCAAGCTCGATCAATACTGATCTAGACAGGTTATCCACCTGGTCAGAGGAAAATGGGCTCCATGGGAAACCCACATTAATGCGGTCGTTGAAAAAGTCTATGGGACTGACTACGTCAGCTGTTGACGTCACGTTATTATATGTACTCCCCTGAAAACACTTTTATTGTTAGCAAAAACACTTATTAATCCCATCCTTACTTATAGTTGCGAAATTTTTGATAACTGTGACGCTAATAGCAGAAGAAAACTTAATGTCGCATTTAACAATACAGCGCACTTGACCACCTTCTTTGTTACCGATCTCTTATTCTGCTATCTAATGTGATTCAAACCAATTACCCTATCTTTTTAACAAGTTGCGTTTCGGTGCCTCAAACAGATCCCTGCAACTTATAATCCCACGGTTTTCTTGTCTTACGTCTTAGCGACTGTTTTTCGTAAACTCCATCCGCTTATGGAATTCCTTGCCTCGGTATGTTCGAAGGTCAGGCAGCACTCAGCGTTTTCGAACCGAGCTTAAGTCCTTTTTCCTTAACAATTCCAAATATTTTTTTTTAGCAATATTCACTGTTCGATTAATTTTTTTTTCTGGACATATAATGGAGATGTATGATTAAGTTTTAAGAAATGCGTTTATTCTATAGCTGTATATTAAATATATTAGTATCAAAAGAAATCTTCACTACTTTATAAGACTATTCTGTCTTAAAGTGTAAGCTTTAAAGAAAAATAAATGAAATGAAATGAAAAAAGAAAAACTAGACCACGACGATATGAATTCAGAAGAAAAAGAGAGACTTAGAAAGCTTATTCTTCAAAGAGGGACAGAAGGTGCCACACACTCACAAAATACAACATGAGATAATTACAAATAAAGGTAGACTAGTATATTCTAAACGGTCTGAGAGTCTTTCTTCTTTTTGGGAATTTCTTAAGTAAGTGTGGACTCTTTTTAAAGTCGAAAAAGATCTCTCGACAGAGGCCACGGTCAAAGGCAGGGCTAAAAAGATTTCACACAATGTTAGAGTTTGAGAAAAAGTATCTCTAAGCATTTTCGTATTAAAATACTTATACGAGTAAAGTTGAAAAACATCAAGCTTTTTAAGTGAAGGGGTAGTGTATAAAACTTTGAATTCATTTTTTAAAGTAGTAGAATTTAAAATGCCAGGAAATAGGGTAATTAAAGAAGATATTTTGTCATCCGGCATTGAATTAGAAAAATATTCATATTTTGATTTGTTTAATAAATCAAAGAAAAAATATGAACTATACCTATTCTTAATCTGACTTGTAACATTATCTATAACTGCTACAAAAATTCGGCTATAATTTGTTTTTGAATCAATATTATGTAAGACATTTCTAATATTACATGCGCTTATCATTTTGTATCAGATCTTAATTCATTAAAATGTCTCTTGGCCACCCTGTGATCTTGTTTGCCAATGTTCAAATATATAATGAATTACGTATGTACATTTATATTTACATTAATAATAGACAATGGATAGCTGTAATATCATTCGATTGAACCACAGTTTTTATGTAAACTATCGACTTTGTTGTTTGTAAACTGTTTTGGATTACGAAAATTCAATGAAAATAAGGCTTTGAATGAAAAAAATAATCAACAGGATTTTAAACTCAGTAACAATTTATTTGCTCTTACTACCACTCCGTGCTGCGACCAAAATCCAAGTGGCCGAGTCCATGAACCACCGACCATCAGCAGCAAGAATGCATCCACAAAAAACAACACCCACACACATGCACTCGCTCCATGTGCATTCGACTCCAGTGGTGTGCGAATCGTACGATGGATGTTGGTACGCACGGATTGGTGGATCTCGATGAAACATCCGATGCATCCGAATGGTGTGATACAAATAATACAGTGACTCACAGCTTATTTCACAAAATTAACAGGGATTAACAAATTATCTTGAACAAAGATAAACAAAAATAATATTTACATATAATAACAAAAATAACATTAATGAATACAAATGAATATTGAATTGTTACAAAAAAAAGAATTATTTCCAAACATCCCGGCCCCCCTGGAACGTGTTTCAGGACAGCGGCAGTAGAGCAAGTTTGGTTATTGGACGTACAAAAGTACCCC
This sequence comes from Pocota personata, assembly GCA_963082735.1. Lineage (NCBI taxonomy): Eukaryota > Metazoa > Arthropoda > Insecta > Diptera > Syrphidae > Pocota > Pocota personata. The sequence goes on along the minus strand of CAUJBT010000238.1, from coordinate 18,814 downwards.
GACTCGTCTTCACTGTAGCTACTCGTACGTGTTGATCTGCACCTTTTGTCACGGCTTCAATTTTGCCGAGAAGCCACTTTGTTGGTGGAAGATTGGGCTCCTTGATCACGACCAGATCGCCTGGTTTTAGACTTGGGTTGGTCTGCTGCGACTTCGATCGTTCTTGGAGTGTGGTGATATACTCAGTCTGCCATCGTCTCCAAAATCCTTGAACCATACTTTGGATATGATTCCAGTGCTTCAAACGGCTTATAGGTGCATCCAGAATGTTGGGCTCAGGGACGGCTGTGTAAGGTTCGCCTATAAGGAAATGAGCAGGTGTTAATGGGTTTAGATCTTCATCGGTTACAACACATAATGGACTAGAATTGAGGATAGCCTCAATTTGAGAAAGTATTGTGTACAACTCCTCAAAATTTAAAATTGAGTATCCGACTACTCGACGTAGGTTTGATTTCACCGATTTGACACCAGCCTCCCACAAACCACCGAAGTGTGGCGCTGATGGAGGAATGAAGTGCCATGCAATGTTGTCCTTAGCAAGTGATTATGCAATGATCTCATTGTGAGTCTGTGCCATTACCAATTTATGCATCTCGTTCAAACAACGACAAGCACCTTGGAAATTGGTTCCATTGTCACTGTAGATGTTGGAGCCCAGTCCCCGACGAGCAACAAATCTACGTAAGGCGGCCAGGAAGGCATCAGTTGTGAGATCACTCACCACTTCTAGATGGATCGCCTTCGTAGCCATGCATACAAAAATTTCTATATATGCTTTTGACAGCTTGGCCTTACGACAGCGGGAAAGTTGAATATCCTTGCGTTTTGGATCTCATTTAAGGTGAGACCAGTAGTAAGGCGATTGATTTTTGCGGCCCGAGAATTGAACAAATATCGAAGACAATACGCCATTATTTTTTGAACGCGATACCACGACGAGATTCTGTCAATTAAAGTTTGTATTGCATCTGTATCGGAGGAGGTAATTAATACTTGTCGAGACGATTGCCTTTCTTCGATTGATATGTCTTTACACTCTGGTTTTCGCGAGACAAACCTAGACTTTGGCCAAATATTATGGGTAGCAAGATTCGATGGAAGCACACCGCGTGACGCACAATCAGCTGGATTCAATTCTGATGAAATATGATACCATGAATGTCTGGGAGTTGTTTCGAGGATTGCGGCTGTGCGGTTGGCCACAAATGTTGTCCAGCGACGAGGGGGTGAAGACAGCCAATGTAACACAATTTCCGAATCACACCATGCCAGTGTTCGTGAAATCTTAGTTGTTATCGATGACTTCACGAGATTCAGCAACTGAGTCAGTAGCAGAGCACCACAGAGCTCCAACCGTGGGATGGAAATTGGCTTGATTGGTGCAACCTTCATCTTGGCGGCAATTATGCTGGTCTTGAATTCTCCTTCAGCGACTCTGCAACGACTATATATAACTGCAGCATATCCTAGTGAAGAGGCATCTGAAAATCCATGGAGTTCAATCTCTACCAACGACGAGAATACATTTCTGGGAACCCGAATACGTTCTAAGAATGGGAGCTCCTGCCGATAGCCGATCCATCGTTCGGCTAAATGGGGGGGTAGCGGATCATCCCATCCTAGTTTAAACTCTGAAGACCACAGTTCTTGAAATAGAATTTTGAATAATACTACCGACGGAGCTAGTAATCCTAAAGGATCAAAAATCCTTGATACTTCCGAAAGTAGGGTCCGCTTAGTTGATGAAGGAGATGGAAGGGACTTCGACATACAAAATGAAAACTCATCACTTATAGGATTCCAATACATGCCTAACACTTTTATTAATGAATGCGAGCATTCTGTATCGAAGATTGAGTATTCGCAATCTTCTTTTGGCAAACTAGAAAGAAGTGGCCAGCAATTCGAACTCCATTTCCGAAGTTGCAGTTTAGCAACGGACAGGAGTTCAACTAGTTCAGACTGCAAATCAATAAGCGATTAAATTGAGTTTGATCCTGTCATGACGTCGTCAACATAAAAACCATTCAAAAGGACCCAAGAGGCACTAGGATATTTGGATTGGTAGTCGAGGGCTAGCTGTTTTAATACCCGAACTGCTAAGAATGGAGCAGACGCAGTACCGTAGGTGACGGTACACAAACGAAAGTGTTTAATCTCTTCAGATGGATCGTTACGCCAAACAAAGCATTGGAAGTCAGTGTGTCCTTCGTCCATCCAAATTTGGCGAAACATTTTTACGACATCAGCAGTGAAAACATACCGATGTTCTCGAAAGCGCAAGCATACGCCGATCAAATCCCTTCGAATTGGAGGACCTACTAACAACGCGCTATTCAACGACTGCCCGTAGGAATCTTTAATCGAACCATCAAAAACGGCACGTAATTTAGTTGATGAACTTGTTGGTTTCAAGACTGCGTGATGTGGAAGATAGAAATGTTTACCTGGCGACGATTCTATCTCGTTAGGTTGAATCTGCTTCATATGTCCAAGGTGTACATATTCCTTCATGAATTCTAAATACGCGCGATGTATTTCAGGATTATTCCGAAAGCGACGTTCCATGGAGTGTAAACGCGAGGTAGCTGCTTGCAGCGTGTAGCCGAAAGACGGGTCTGGTATTTTGAAGGGGAGCTGTACCACGTATTTGCCATCCGATGAGCGAGAGAACGTTTCGCGAAAGTGTTGCTCAGCCGGGTCGTTGATGATACATCCGTCTTTAGCTGAAGTTACTTCCTCCAGCTCCCAAAATCGCTGCAACAACACATCAACGTCGAGAGTTGAATTATGTGACGAAAATGTAACATCTGTGGCAGTCTGATCAAAAAACTCTCCTGTAATAACCCATCCAAACGAAGTATTTTGGGCTAGTGGAATACGTTCAGGGCCGTGGATTTGTTCTCCCTTCAGAATGCACCAGAGCTTATCGGCGCCAAGTAGAACATCGACAGGTGAAGATCGATTGAAGTAGGGATCAGCTAGATCTAAATTCAAAATATGTGGCCAAGAAGAGACATCTAACGATTGCGATGGTAGATTCGAAGTTAGCTTATTCAATATAAAGGCATCAACAAATAGACGAGTTGAATTGCGTCGCGAGCAAAGTTGCAAAGAAATACACCCTTTTGTATAACCTGCTTCTGTAGGCGACAGACCGAGAATTGGAATCCGAGCATGAGAACGACGATATCCGAGTCTTTGGGCGAATGATTCAACGACGAATGATGATTGGGATCCAGAATCTAGCAAAACTCGGCAATCAATGAAATTCCCCTGAATGTCCTGAATTTTAGCTAACATAGTAGGGAGAATGGTTTGCTTACGACGATTAAATTCAAGGGAGTGGTTGTTCACAAGTGGAAAAGCAGATTTCAATGACGGTGCTGAATTTTGAGGTTGAAACGAATTCAAAGAAGGGTTAGCATTAGACAATGATCTTGGGTAAGAAGACGACGGTACTAGAGTATGATTTAAATCTTCTGGATGGACTAGTGAATGATGGCGTGATTTACAAACTCGACAACGAAACGTAGATCGACATTTGTTCGACGAATGTCCTATCCGAAGACAATTAAAACACAACGAATTTGTCTTCACGAAATTCCGACGCGATTCAATGTCTAGAGCTACGAATTTCGAACACTGGCTTAGTAAATGGTCATTTTTGCACTTGGGGCACTGAGGTTTGGTATCAGATTCTTTTGCTACATGGGATCGAATGGTAACTGATGGCTTGGTACGCGATGTAACAGAACGATTAGTAGGTTGGCATGATTCATGAGCGTCACAACGGGATTGCAAGAAGTCTATAAGATCGTTTATGGTGCAATCATCCCGAGAACCGACATCTTCTGCCCAACCTTGTTTAGTGTCTTGGTCAAACTTGTTCAATAGCAGATGTATAAGCCATGGGTCGCGACCGTTTTGTTTAAGAGCACTAAGTCCACGCACGACTTTATCTGCGCCGTCAGTAATTTTTCGCAGCGTTTGGACATTACTAATACTGGTTGCAGGAAGGGATAAAAATGTCTGAATAAATGGCCGCACGATTAACTGAACCCGATCATATCGCTTTTCTAGGCGCTCCCAGGCTTCAATGTAATTAACCTCGGAAATTGTCATATGCTTGATAAGACTGGCCGCATCATCTCGAACGTATGATTTTAGGTAGTGAAACTTTTGAGTTGCATTGAGATCACTCCTATTGTCTACCGAGCCCAAGAAAAGATCACGAAAAGACGACCAGTCTTTATAATTTCCCGAAAATGAAGGCACTACAATTTTTGGTAAATTAACAAACGAAGAATTGCTTGTTGAGCTGTTAAGCTTCTCTAAAAATGTAGACTGTTGGTTGGCAAGCTGTTCTAAAACCGAAACATCTGCATCTTTTTGTACAACGCTTTTCCGATCACGAATAGCTTTTACGAGCTTAGAATGAGCTACGAAATATTTGGTTTCATATTCACCAAATTCCGATTCAAGAGCAGCGCATTCAGCCTCAAGCACTTGCTGTAAAAGTTCGTAGTGCAACGAGGAAAATTCGGCCCACGTTTCTTCCAATTTACTTAGGCGAATCTCTATCATTTCGATCGTTGTGGACGAATCGATTGTCTCTACAAAAGCTGCTGCGCGAGTCAAGCGGCCTTTGGCATTTCCGCGTTTTAGATTTAATGCACTCATATTAAAATAAAAAAAAACCGACGAAATTGATTTACGACACTTGAGTGAGAAATTCCAGGTAAATTAGTTTATTGTTGCTCCCTTATGAAATTATAAAGGTTCAGTATAAAACAAAGGGAATAATTATGCAACGACAAATTGTCCACTATAGTACAAATTCACACATGGAATTTCAAATGAATTTTGTTTTATCAAGAACACGATTGTAATAAATTATTTAAATAACAATGAATAAATTATAAATTCGGCTTCAGAAGGACCAATTATGTTTTGGATTACGAAAATTCAATGAAAATAAGGCTTTGAATGAAAAAAATAATCAACAGGATTTTAAACTCAGTAACAATTTATTTGCTCTTACTACCACTCCGTGCTGCGACCAAAATCCAAGTGGCCGAGTCCATGAACCACCGACCATCAGCAGCAAGAATGCATCCACAAAAAACAACACCCACACACATGCACTCGCTCCATGTGCATTCGACTCCAGTGGTGTGCGAATCGTACGATGGATGTTGGTACGCACTGATTGGTGGATCTCGATGAAACATCCGATGCATCCGAATGGTGTGATACAAATAATACAATGACTCACAGCTTATTTCACAAAATTAACAGGAATTAACAAATTATCTTGAACAAAGATAAACAAAAATAATATTTACATATAATAACAAAAATAACATTAATGAATACAAATGAATATTGAATTGTTACAAAAAAAGAATTATTTCCAAACAGTAAACTTTAAGCTCTTTTATGTATGATCGGCCTGTTATCTATTTTGGCGAAAGATAGTCAGTCTGAATGAAGCTATCGTTTAAACAAGACGTGTTTGAATCGGTCTATGGTTATTTTTTATGCCACTCAAATCAACTTCAAAGTTACATTACAAATATTCAGAAGTGGGATTAGAGTACCTGCTACGCTACTAATTTATTTTTTTGCATTTTAAAGTTTTGTTCAATTTTGATTTGGCATACTAATTTGTGTTGCAATGAATGCGATTACTCGCGCTGCTAATTTTTTGCAAAGTGCAACTGTACCCAAATTGAAAAACAAATTGGCGGAGATCGGTTTGCCTACGAATGGAATAAAAGCCACGTTGAAGGTGCGTCTGGGTGAGGGGATAGCTCTACTTGATGATGGCCAGTTGGAAGAGTTTTTCCCGCTTGATGTTCTTGGTGGCATTGATGACGACGAAAATGCCGCAGATTTGGAAGAGGAGGAAATTATTATTTCTCAGAGGTTAGAGAAGTTGCGTGAAATGGTTAAACAAAAGGAAGAAATTATTTCACTGCAAAAGAGGTTAGCTGAGTTAAATAATCCAGTAAGAGAGATCCAATCTTCGTGTACGTTCCGTGATGTTGAAGACGAAATGCCAACGTTTTCGGGAAATTATAATTATCGTGTTACAAGGCTTTGAGGATGTAAAACTGTTGTACAAATTCAATGAGTCAGAAAGCTTCGCTTATGCCAAGAGATTGCTGAAGGGAACAGCAAAGTTGTTTCTGAGATCTACGTCGTGTCGTTCTTGGAGTGAGTTGAAATCAGCCTTGCTCACAGAGTTTCATGAGCACGCTACAGCTACGGACGTTCACAATATGTTGCGAGGTCGTAAGAAGCGGAAGGATGAAACATTTCAACAATATGTACTAACGATGCAGGAAATAGCATCCCTAGGAGACATCGAAGAACAGGACGATTTTCAGCAAACAAATTTGATTGACTGCAAATAACGTCGCCGAACTAAAGGTCATTTTACGAAAATACGAGAAGATGAAATGTGATCTGCAACCATCTACACCGCTCTATAATAAAACGTCCCCTCAACCGAGATGTACATCAAGCACGAGTACTAAGGTTACTGTCAGGTGCTTCAATTGCAATGAATCTGGGCACATATCAACCACTTGCCCAAAGCCCCGAAGAGAAAAAGGTTCCTGTTTTCGCTTAGGACAAAAGGGACACGTTGTAAAGGATTGTCCACAATCGCCATCAGTTCTTGTGGTTCAGCAAACTGAACTGCAAACAGGAAACCAAATGCCTGATTTTCATTGTGTTTTCGAATATGGATTTCAAGAAGATGACTCTGGAGCTGTCCGCTTGTCAATGCATGTGATGACAATGATAGATACTGGAAGCCCGATCAGCTTTGTGCAGCAGCGCTATGTTCCGCCATTTTTGATGCCATCTGTACCATCTCCAATGCATGACTATGTAGGTATCAACAATTCTAAGTTAATTATGTTAGGAAATGTATTTTGTAATGTTAAGTTTAATAACAGTTATGTCAATTATTTGTTGTTAAAAATGACACGCACAATGCAATAGTGCTAGGACGAGACTTTTTTTAAAAAAAAGTAACATAAAACTCTCTGTAGGAGAAGAGAAAATAGATATAATTAAAAATAATGATATAAACGACTCGATTTGTGAAGAATTTGTAAAGGAAATTTTAAGTATCGATACATCGGACAATTTTGACAAATCGGTTTGTCTTAAAATTAATGAATGTTTAAATTACGGTGACAAAGAATTAATTAGAAGTTTTATTACCCGAAGTTTTTCCACGAATCACCAATTTTCAGACGATTTTGAAATGAAAATAGTTTTGACGAATGAGAACAGTGTTTTTAATTGTGTGCCTCGACGATAATTGTGTGCCTATTACGCTCATAAGTTGGAGCTACAAAAATTTTTAGACGATTTATTAAAGAACAATATCATTCGTGAAAGCAATTCACCTTTTGCTTCACCTTCGCTTCGTCTTAGCAAAGAAAAAGACAGGCGAATTGCGTCTTTGCATAGATTTTCGTCAGCTAAACAAAGTGACAGTAAAAGACAATTTTCCTATTCCTCTTATTGAAGATCATTTGGACAGATTACGTGGCAAGAAGTATTTTTCGCTCTTTGACTTAAAATGTGGATTTCACCACGTTAAGATGGCTGAAGGTTCTGTCAAATTTACTTCCTTTATAACACCCTTGGGACAGTTCGAATGTCTACGCGTGATATGCTATTCAAAGATCTCATAAGTTCAGGAAAATTACTTGTTTACATTGATGATTTGCTTGTTGCAACGGAATCTAAGGATGAACATTTTCAAATTTTAGGAGCGGTTATGGATGTTGTTATGAAGCACAATTTGCAATTACGTTACGATAAGTGTCTTTTTATGTTTGATAAGATCACTTACTTAGGGTATGAAGTTTCCGCCAATGGTATGGGACCGAATTCGAATGGCTTAAAGGCCGTATCTGAATTTCGTATACCTACGAATGCAAAGAACTTGCACTCATTTTTGGGCTTAACATCATATTTCAGGAAATTCATAAAGGACTTCTCGACCTTTTCTAAACCATTGTATGATCTTCTTAAGAAAGATGCCAAATTTAGTTTTGGTGAAAATGAGCTAGCAGTTTTTGAGTCGTTGAAGCAAAAGTTGTTAAATGCGCAACTGCTAAGTATTTACAATCCAAATGCTGAAACAGAATTGCACTGTGATGGAAGCAGTTTAGGATTTGGTGCAGTCTTGCTACAACGACAAGAAGACAATCAATTTCATCCGAATTTCTTTTATTCAAAACGCGCTACTGCTCAAGAATCAATGTACCACTCTTATGAATTAGAGACTTTGGCAATTATATCCGCTCTAAGAAGATTTCGAATTTACCTCATTGGCATCCGATTTAAAATAATAACTGACTGTAAGTCACTGACCCTTACTCTAAATAAAAAAATAATAAATCCGCGAATCTCACGGTGGGCTTTAGAGCTCCAGGATTACGATTATTTTATTGAACATAGAGATGGTCAAAGGATGAGACACGTCGACGCTCTAAGCAGGTGTCATAATATTTTGATCATTGAACCGGATTCCTTTGAGTATGTTCTTGCGGCATCACAGCAAAAAGATCCTATAGTGAAGAAACTAGTCAAAATGTTGGAAGAAAGAGAAAGTCCTGCCTTCGAACTTGTTAACGGATTGGTGTATCGTAAAATCGATAAAAATGTTTATTTTTATGTTCCATCTCAAATGGAGAGAAGTGTTATTCAAACACATCATGACGCATTATGTCAAGTTGGAGTTGATAAGTGTTATCATTTTTTAAGGAAAACATATTGGTTCCCTTGCATGAAAGCTAAGATAAAAAACTATATTAGCAACTGCTTAAAGTGTGTACATTTTTCTCCACCCTATGGTAAAAAGGAAGCAATTTTGCATAGCATTCCAAAAGGTGATAAGCCTTTTGACCCCATTCACTTTGACCATTATGGTCCATTACCATCATCTGTGAGGAATTGTAAGAAACATATATTTCTAGTTGTTGATGGATTTTCAAAATACACTAAACTATTTGCGGTCAAAAGTACAAACACAAAAGAAGTAATCCAGTGTTTGTAGACATATTTTTCGACATACAGTACACCAAATCGTTTAATTTCATATAGAGGGAGTTGCTTTACTTCCGAAGAATTTGCATTATTTTGTGGAAAATGTTATGTCCAACATATTAAGGTTGCCATAAGTTCACCTGTCTTACTCCAATGTTAGCCAAGGAAAGTGTAATTGAACCTGGTGGTTGGACAAAACATTTGCTTAAAGTGGAATTCGCATTGAATAACACTATTAATAAGGCACAGGTTTTAGTCCAAGTATTTTGCTTTTCGTCGTAGCGCAAAAGGGAATTGTTAATGATAAAATTAAAGAATATTTAGAACAGAACGTAATTATTGAAGAACCGAGAAATTTAGAATCGTTCAAGCACAAGGCAAGTGAAAAAACTGTTCATAATCAGGAATTGAATAAGGTCTATTATGACAAACACCATAAGAAACCACATGAATATAATGTTGGTGATTTTGTTATGGTCAAAAACGTTGTATCTACTCCGGGTATTAACAAAAAACTTCTGGCTAAATACAAAGGGCCATATGAAATAATAAAAAAATTGCAAAATGATCGTTATCTAATGAAAGATTTAGAAAACCTTCAGATTTCTCGTGTTCCTTAAGAGGGAGTTGCGTGTCCCGAAAATATGAAACCGTACGTTTTATCTTGACATTTCTAATATTACATGCGCTTATCATTTTGTATCAGATCTTAATTCATTAAAATGTCTCTTGGCCACCCTGTGATCTTGTTTGCCAATGTTCAAATATATAATGAATTACGTATGTGCATTTATATTTACATTAATAATAGACAATGGATAGTTGTAATATCATTCGATTGAACCACAGTTTTTATGTAAACTATCGACTTTGTTTTTTGTAAACCGTAAGCTCTTTTATGTATGATATTTATGTATGATCGGCCTGTTATCTATTTTGGCGAAAGATAGTCAGTCTGAATAAAGCTATCGTTTAAACAAGACGTGTTTGAATCGGTCTATAGTTTTTTTTATGTCACTCAACTTGAAATTTACATTACAATTAAGTAGTTGGCGTTTGCGTGGAGGTTCTGAGCAGTCACTTACGCTCTCATAGATTAAGTCAAATGAGTTTAGAAATTCAGAATGAATCCATGACTCAAAACCCTCGATCTCTAGCTTCGCAAGCTCTATGTCAGTTTGTTTATTTTGAATTAAACTAAAAAGAATATCTGTTTTTGCACAAATGACCGAAGTAACATACAATAAAAAAACAGAATTCTTTGTCCTGCAGTTTGTACAACAAACTTTCGGACATAAAAAGAGTATCGTTTTCACATTCTCCACACCATCGTAGGACTGACCTATTAACTTTTCTTTACAGTTAAAACTATCTAAGACATTTATAATTTTATTTCACAAAATAACCGCGTTTCGACCGACACATCATTGAAAGGGTTTCAATATAATTACCGCGATTATCTGATCCAGATTATTCGTCGTGACCATGGAATGCCAGCTCTTGTTTTCCTAGAAGAACTATAGTGTCTATGAAACGCTTCATTAAATCGCGATTGCGATCAACTTTTCTATTATGAGTCTCGTAAGAATCCCCTAAAGAAGTCTCGCGATATTCGCCAAATTCATGCAAATGCAAGCAGCTTCATATATGCTTTTCCATTTGAATATGTTTTTGGAAGAATTAATACAATTGTTTATACCAAAGAAACCTGTGTGACTCAAAACACTAGGAGAATTAGAAAAAAAGAAGACAAGGAAAACAAAACATTCTATTTAATTTGCATCTGCCAGTCAGCCATGGATTCTTTTTGTAAAAAGACTTGTAGCACCCTGTCATATGCCATGGTCCTTCCAGGTCTTGCGAAAACTGGGCGGCCTTTTGTCTCTATATAATGAGACACGGGAATTTTATTTGGCGTTCTCTTGGGGTTGAGGACAGTAATGTCCTTGAATTCCGATAAAAGGTGTGCAAAAGGATCTCTAGTATTAAAAGTCTTAATGCAAAAAGTACCTGTCTTCGAAAGCGATCCTTGCGATTCCAATTTCGTCCCTTCATCGATTAGCTCGCTCCTCTTCATGCCGATCAGTAGCCCATAATGTTTAATGAAATCAGAGCCGATGATTGGAGAAGTATTTACTGGAGCGGGAGCTGGGGAACGATGAATTGTTGACTGCCAGCAGGCGGTCAACTCTTGCGATAAGATGCGAAATCTGTTGCTGGAGAGATGCGTTGGCTTGCGATGTTGGGCGTTGCTGCAAAGTTTCAGCCGAGGCGTGTGTGTACGATGATACTACAGATGCAGTTGTAATAAAGTCACCAACTTCCATTATCTTATCGGCGAGAATGGCGAGTTCATTTAGTTTTTCGTTAGATGGTTGTAAAATTACGCGCACTTGTCCTGGTAAACGTTGTAGCCATAAAAATTTCAAGAAACCTTCCTCCAATTCTCATTCAGTAATTGTGTCCGACGTTTGTATCCTAGCTGAATTTCGGAGAGCAATTTCTTAATTTTTCTTTGATCGCTATCGCCAAACCGTTCGAGTAAGAGCTTTTTCAAATGATCGTATTTTCCTGTTTCTGGAGGGGATAACCATTCTATCCCCATTTGTACTCCATCGAAAAGTAACTGGTCGAGTCCATTACATATGGTGCGTAAATCGAATGGTGAATACCGTGCCTTAAATGCACAAACTATCCCGGATAGATATCCCATTCCTTTCGTGCAAGATTTTTCGAGTATTTTGCATGGAAAAAACATCTTTTGGACTCTTGACCTGCAGCGGGCATACCACCAGATCCCCATTCATCCCGCAGACGTTCCGAAAACGGCGATAACGACCCCATTCGGCCTGTTTGAATTCCGCTACATGACGTTTGGGTTAAGGAATGCCGCCCATATATTTCAGAGATATATGCATGAAGTTTTACGAGATCTTGATTTTGCTTTTCCATATATCGACGATATATTTACTGCTTCAGATAACGTTAAACAGCACGAACAACATCTACGTGCAGTTTTTGAGCGGCTACGATCACATGGATTAGTCATCAATCCATCAAAATGTAATCTCGCGAAAGAAAGTATTATTTTTGTCGGGCATTCAATATCGAAAGACGGAATTAGACCTACGGAAGAAAAAACTCTCGCAATATAGAATTTTCAGAAACCCAAAACCGTTCGGGAATTGAAGCGATTTTTGGCTATGGTTAATTTTTACCACCGATTCCTTCCTTATGCCGTTAAAGTTCAGATGAAACTACAAGATCTTATAGGAAACAGCAATCGAAAAAATGATATGACCATTAGTGTGGGACGCGGAATCCATCGATGCATTCGAAAGGTGTAAACAAGAACTAGTCAATGCCACAGTCCTCGCTCATCCTGCGATGAATGCCAGCTTATCGCTTAGCGTGGATGCGTCGGATAACGCTATCGGCGCAGTGCTACACCAAATTGTTGACGGTCAGCACCAGCCTCTAGGATTTTTTAGTAGAAGATTATCAGCAACACAGCAAGGTTATAGCACATATGACCGGGAGCTTCTCGCTATGCACGAAGGTGTAAAATATTTTCGTCACACTCTCGAAGGAAGAACGTTCTGCATTTTGACGGACCATAAACCGTTTATCTTTGCATTTCGGCAAAGGTTGGACAGGGCTAGCCCACGCCAGGTTCGCCAACTTGATTTTATAGCACAATTTACAACGGACATCCGCCACGTCGCCGGTGCTGACAACAGTGTTGCAGATATATCTCATCCTGGAGTTCAAGCAACTATAAAGCTAATCTCTGAAAGAGATTGGACCAACATGAAGAAAGATATTTCAACGTTTGTACGTCAGTGCATTATGTGCAAACGATGCAAAACGCAACGACACAACCGCACGCCATTGGGTCATTATAGCCATTCCGTAGACCGCTTCGAACATGTCAATGTGGACATCGTGGGACCGTTGCCACCATCTCGAGGCTATCGATACATTCTGACCTGTATTGATCGGTTCACCAGATGGCCGGAGCCTATCCCTATCGCAGACATTACGGCTAAAACCGTAATACACTCTTTTATCAGCGGCTGGATTTCGCGCTATCGAGTCCCTGCAAAGTTCACGACTGATATAGGTCGACAGTTTACCTCAACCGCTTTTAAAGAGTTGGCACAGACGTTCGGTTTCAAGCACTTGACGATAACGCCTTACCATCCGCAGTCGAACGGAATGGTTGAAAGATGGGACCGGTGCTTGAAGGCCACTTTGAAGTGTCAGCAGGCAACGAATTGGTCTAACGCTTTGCCTATCACGATGCTTTGCTTGAGGTCAGTATTCAAGCAGGATATAAGAGCAACACCAGCCGACTTGGTATTTGGCACAACGTTGCGACTACGTGGACAGTTTTTCGCATCAAGCCAGAAGCAGTAGTGTGAGCATGAGATGATAAAAGAATTACGACGGATGATGGAGAAACTTTCACCGACGCCAGCCATATCCCACAGTTATTCAAATGTTTTTATTCAACCCGAACTTAAGAACTGCACTTACGTTTTCGTGAGAAACGATGCCATCAGAACGCCTTTTCAGCCAACTTTTGATGGTCCATTCGAGGTTTTGAAAAAATACGAGAAATATTTCACCATTAGAATCAAGCAAAGGAACGCTAACATTTCGATCGACAGACTTAAAGCTGCTTTCATGATGGAGCAGCCAGCAAATCTACTTGAAGATAGAGGAGACGCTGCGAAAAAAGACATCCCACCGGAGAACGAACAATTATCGGTTCTAAGACAATTTCTATATTTTTATATTTTATATTTTAACTTAAATGCAAATAAAGTACAGTAATCTGTAAGTGGAAAAAGTATCTATTATTTAATTAACAAAATCCCACAGACTCATGAAAATGTTTCTGATACCCATCCACCCGCGTATAATCAATTTTCATTGATGATGTCGAGCGACCTAGTTCTATAACTTTTTTTTTTGTAAAAAGGAAAGCATACTGAACGGGTTTCTTTTAGAAGAAAATCAGTTAAACAACACTCAAAATTAACTAGAGACATCTTGTCTAAGAATAATAATAATATTCAATGGGGCACCTCTTGAGTAGATTTATAATTACTTACTTGGTATATATGTAGCTAATAACTATTCACTTAGCTCACTCCCTATTTTATAATAATTTAATAATTTAAAACACTAACTTAACTACCAATATGTAGTTGCTAAATTTTTAAAATTTTCTAATAATTAGCAGTCACTAAAATCTCAAAAATATGTTTGCGAATAAATCACGCTCACGCACAATAACACAATCCATTTGCAACTGCCATTTCAAATTTGAAAAAAAAAAAAAAAAAAAAATTATACAAAGAAATTATACCCAACAAGTTTAAGAAAAACTTCAAACGCCGTTCGAACCACTACATCACCCAATAACACTATTTTCGTCGGCTTATTTTGTTGTCTACAATAAAAAAAAACTCCCTCGAACTAAACCCTTTCTCCTCCACCAATGCATAAGCCGGAAAATGAACGGCTTTTCAAACAGAATTCATTGCACTTTCTTTTGAAAAAGAAGTTGTCTCTCGCTAGCGGAGTTCATACTTATCTCGGCTATGTGTGCGAGTTTATGTACGAGTAAAAATGAATAAGCAATCGAAGTGGTCGCAGCATTTCATCTTCGAGCGTGTATAAATTTATGATTTACTTGCATGTAATTAGCAAACTAACAATTTAACTAGTTTGAACTTCGTTGAATAAAATTTAACAGTCAAATAATATGACATTATGAATGGAACTAACAGAATTAAAACACTGATAATAAAGGGTGACCAGATAGCAATGACAGTTTTCCCAATTATTATGTTTCAGCACCTATCAAAGTCACCAATGACATCCAGTTGTCGAAATATTCAGTAAGGTTTGCCATTTTACCACATATCATTTGATGCTTTCTAAATATGTAGAAATTATTAAAAAATATTATCGAAATTCCGGCTAGTTGTAATGCAATGTGAATTTCGTCGTGAGGTCGGTCGTCATCATGGCTTCAGTGCGCAGGCAATTCGTCGCACCGGAGAAAAGTTTGAGCATGAGTACACTCTTCTGGACCTTAAGCTACCAACTATCAACTTCGGTGCAAAGTGAAGAAGACCCAGAAATGTCGATTCGGCGCCGATTAGCTGAATTGGACATCGCCAGAGAGCCAACTAGACTTATTTTGAGGTTGGATTTGGGCGTACATCCGTATAAGATTGTGCTGACGCAAGAATTGAAGCCGGACGACCATAGACAACTCCGTGAGTTCGCTAATTGGGCGCTGAAAGTATTGGCCGGAGATCCGGATTTTGGCCAAAAAATCATCTTCTCGGAGGAGGCCCATTTTTGGCTCAGCGGCTATGTCAACAAGCAAAATTGCCATTATTGGAGTGACCACAATCCATAAGTGTTCGACCAAGCATCAATGCATCCACAAAGATTGACTGTTTGGTGCGGTTTATGGCCCGGCGGCATCATCGGACCTTATTTCTTTCGAAATAACGAATTAGACACCGTTACCGTCAATGGTCCTCGGTATAGAGCAATGTTAACTGACTTTCTGTGGCCAGAGCTTGACAACATCGATTTATCCGAGCTGTGCTTCCAACAAGACGGCGCTACATGGCATACAAGTGACGCAACACTCGAAGTGGTAAAGGAGAAATTTGGCGACTGGGTCATCTCACGGCGAGCGTTCAACAATTGGCCGCCGCGATCATGCGACTTGACACTCCTCGATTATTTTCCCTGGGGCTACGTCAAGTCCTTAGTCTACGCTAACAAGCCAACCACTCGAGGCCAACATTCGAAACGCTATTGCCGGAATAACGCCTACATATTGAACCGAGTCATCAAAAATTGGACCAATGGCTTGAAGCACTGCCAGCGAAGCCGAGGCGGCTATTTAAATTTCTTTTCCTATCATTTTTATCTGGTCACCCTATATTAAAACATTAAAAATGAACAAAAAAGAAGAAAGTGATTCACTTCTATTGAACTTTAGTCTAGTCCTGCGCTGGTAATAGACAAAATTTAAAATGTCTTTTTGGAGACTAGAGAGCTGATATGTTTTAAATATCCTGCTGACAATTCATATTATTGCTGTTGTTTAGAATATGTAGCGTCTCAAATGTGTACCGCTTAGAAGCTGTTTCTTATTTTTTTTATTTTCATTAAAATTATACTTGCCCTATAGGAACAAGTAAACAAATTTGGGAGCTCTAACATAAAACGGGGCTTACACCTCATTCAATTTGCCAAAGGAATTTATTTTTGCTTTACAATTTTATTTATTTACTTTTGTGTATATTTTTAGTGACTTGATATTAATTTGTTCATGTTTTGTATGCTAATTTCATTGAATGGTATCCTCTTTTATTGCGCTTCTGTTAACTTTATGTAGTGCTCACTTCACAGAATCAACATTTTATACCGCAATATGTTATCCCCTTAGTGCTGTTTTTCTAATTTGTACATGTTAAATATAAATTGGTATAAAAACTAGAGCGCATGCTCATATTTTGATAACAGACACTCCAGGCCAGTATGCATATCTTTGAAGAATTTTCCGATTCTGTCCAAAATGGCTCTCCCCTGATATACTAACCCTATCCCTATATTTATTTACTTATCAAGGGGGAAGCTTTTTATAGCTTAAATGTGCTTGCGTAGCAGTTCCCAACAACATGGAACCAAAATCTAGAGTGTATTGTAAATCTACTAAATATTGCGAATGTTTTTTCTTTTCCAAATGGTCAATGTATGGTTTACGGAAATGAAAATTATTATATTTGTGTTAATACACTAATTACTGTAACCATAACCATAGAAAAAAGATTAGTTATTCAATAATATAAATTCTTTATATACCTTATGGTTGAAGGACACGTGATGTTAAACGATGAAGGATAAAATTCCACTTAACAGTAATAAATCGAAGTTTTATGGCAAATTTTCCTAAAATAATTACCCCTTTCAATAATACGAGTATGTAAACTCCTCTTTTCTGAAATATGGTAAGAATTCACTTTCAAAAGGGTCTCCTTTCAAATGAACCGAACTGAAAGTTTATAAATACAATTCATCCCCCTTATTGTGAATACTCATCAATATTGGTGAAATTAGCTTTTACCCCATTTGATTCATTTCTCAAATAAATGATTGAAGGCCAATTCATTTCGTGGCGGATTGTGAACCTTGTCTTTTGTTTTTAGCTTTCTTCAGTGACTTCTATTTACATACCCACAAAAAGGGAACAAAACGAAAAAAAGTCTTAAAGAACTTCGACATAGCGAAATGGCTAATAAATGTGCCATTAGCATACTCCACGGGAGCGTACTTGAAAGTTTGCTTACATTATTTTTGGCTTTCCAATGGATTTTTTTGTTAGGCGGAAATAATGAATGCAGGGCATTCCCTTTTGAATTCGGGTTGATTGAAAATCATTGAAAAATTGTAAAGAATGCAGCACAGCAAGTCAAAATGGTTTTGAAAATGGGCGACTTTCGGGGATATTCCAGTTGTACAAATTTTCAATGTTAAGTACTTAAATAAGGAATATCCTGATGTTTTATTAACATCCTTGAAAAGCTTAAGGTAGCAAACTATGAAGCTATATAATGAACTTAAGTAATAATTATGCAATGTAGTCATATCTTATTTTGATAAAATTAGATTTACGTCAGTATTATTTATTTACGTTAACGGGTGACCGTGATGCTTGTTTATCGCAAGATTGTGGGTCTAAAAATGTATCTTTCGAATAATATGCTCCATGGTTGCGACCAGACTGCTGCAGTTGGGTATTAACCCTCTACTGCATGAAATATTGTTTAAAGAGGAAAAAAATAAAACACGCTTAAAATAGCTTCATTCAGTTGTTTTAAGACATCCTTTATTAAATTAAAACAAAAAATGTTTATTTATTTAAATAATTAGAATACAGGCCAATTTTGGCTTCGTATGCAGTAAGGGTTATATAACTTTTTTCATTTTTCCGTTAAGTTTTAATTCATAAAGTATAAAAAAATAACAAAATAAATATAAATTAAAAAATAACAAAATATAAAAGTATTAATCAGTTAAAAACAAAAGAAAACAAAACAATACATGGTATTAAAAAAGTTAAATACTGTTTGAACGTTATGCGTCTATACACCGTGGAATTTAGAAAAGCAATTTCTTTTTCCATTTTAACACAAATGAACTTTACATTTTTGATAAAAATTAAATGAACAATAAGTACAATCGTTTTGACAAATTTGCTGTTTTTTTTTATTTGTGGGAAATGACCAACATTGTCGAAACGAACTGATACTCGCAAAATTTTGACGCCTTTCAGGGCGCTTTCTCTTTGGTGTCGTTTATATTTCAATAGGCGATCGAGTACTTATTTCAATATTACTCATAGAGGATGTTGAAGTCGCAGTAGATCCAAGTCTAGATACAGTACAGGGCCGCCCACGTCTTTTCAAAGGTTGCTTTTCGGCCTTGCATAAGTGCTCGGCAATTGCAAGTTTAAAGTCAAACAAACTATGGTAAATGGAAATCATGTTGACGACGCCAAAGAATCCATGCGTTCACTGTACACAGATCAATCATATGGGAAAATATTCGCTTATACCATTTCTTGGATCGCAAGGGTATCAAGTAAGTTGTACTTTATCAGTTTTGTTCAGCGGCGCCGAGTCAGCAG